>BPLR01004549.1:0-299101 GCA_021605095.1 Caerostris extrusa | reverse complement strand
AGATTGAAAAAAATCTTACTTCTATGTTCTTTTATAAATAAATAAATGTACACATAAATGTTGATTTTTACAAGATTGAAATAAAATCCAAAGTTGTTTTTTGGATCGACTAAAAATAAAATAAATTTAATAAAAGACAGCTAAAGCGAATAAGCTTAATTTAAACAACTCACTGTGCTAACTTAAAAACTTATACAATTTTAAGAGCTAAAAATATTTGTGTTTAGAGTATAAACAATAGTAGAGTACAAACAAACTAAAGAATTGATATAGAATTATCTGTAAATGTGATTTATCTTTATTTATGAACTCATCTGTCTGAACATAAATTTAATCTTACGTATATAAATATTCTAACTAGCATTATATATAAATATTTATTTAATACATAAAACTAAACAAGCATAAGATGATGATTTCATAGTTTTTAAATTTAACTTTTAACAGGAAAGGATGTTAGATATAGCATATAATCCCAATACGTCGCGTTTGATATAAATATTCACAAACTTTCATTATATAATACTTCTTAACTTTTTTATTTTGGCAATAATTTTTACATTGTTCAGAAAGCTTCTTTCAATTTCCCATTAAAATACTTTTCTGTTTGCCATTAACATTTGTAGTCAAGAAAATACTATTTTCTATGATACATTTAATTTTGTATTTGTAGAATATACCATTAAATAATTATTTTAACAAGTCGCCATCATCAATCTTAAAATGAAGATAAAATTAAAATTTAAGAATTTTAAAAAATTTTCAGAAAGCCACGCACATTGAGAGATTTGATTTACCATGATGTATTACTACTTGAAACGAAGGCTTATCCATCCATAAATAAGAGTGCAATTCATGCAAATTTCTTCTCTCTTTAAAAATATTTTTAAAAACCCAATTGATTTGCAATCATGAATATTTTAAGAAGTAATGAAAGTTTACACTTTTTATTTTCAGTAATTACCCGGTATAAGCCTGTCTTCATTTCATGAGTTATGATTATTTCCCTGTCTTGGCCCTTCGTTTTGAGAAGTAACACAATTTCAGCTTGTGTTAATAGAAGCGAGATTTATTTGTATTTCAAATTTCACACATTTACACCTGCGCAATATTTTACCATTTTGTTTCTTTTTATACATGTTTTCATTGCACTTTAATTGTGTTTCTTTATGCTGAATTATGCTAGACTAACGACATTGTTTTTTTAAGAAGTCATTATTTTTTTTAAACTTAAGTGTCAATCAATTCTGTTAGATGAACAACCACTTCAGCTACGCTGTTGAGATGAGAAACTTATTTTCCCTTTTCAACTTCGTGATTTAAACTGTAGTGCAATATTTTTCTTTCTTTATGCATGTATTCATTTGCAATTTAATTGTGCTTTTTTATTCTGGAATTATAGAAATTAAGGAAATTGTTCTAAAAGGTAATTTAAGCAATCAATAGCCTGGGGCATCCATCACAACGGTTACAGAAGTAATTATAAACAAAACCGCTTAGACAAAGTATTTGCAAATAGATAAAAAGGAAGCTAGAGTATAAAAAAGAAAAAAGTATAATACATTACTTCCATTTTGGAATATAATTAATGTATAAACAATTTTAAATATATTTGCATAAATAATTTTGAATATAGTTAAGTGTATACAATTTTGAATATATTTGTATTAAAAGGTTTAATTTTTGAATATATTTATTGTATAACAATTTTGAATTTGTTAATGTATAGTTAATTTTAATGAGATGTTTAACATATATAAATAATTTTAGTTTCATATTTTTAAAATATAGAATCAATTAATTTACTATATTTTCGTTAATGCGTAATTCTTGTATTTTATGGGAATATTAGTAGAGGAAAAAAATTTAAAATTGAATTATAAAATGGTAAAAAATTACACCTTTCTTTTTCCATGTCTGTTGAAATACTGATAAGCTCATTAAATTACAACATTCTACAAAAGTGTGAAACTTCTCTCATAGAATTATGTGAAAAGAACTATACACTTCTAAATCAATTATTTTTTTACAAAGTCGTTCCCTTTGTAAAACTTTTTCCTTGTATACTTTTTGTTGATCGTATACACATCAAAAAGAAACACCACGAAATTTAAAAAAAGAAAAAAGATTGAACATTAAATAAATTTTTTTAATCTCATACAACAGAAACAAAGCGGTGTGGAAAAATGCGACAAAAGAATTAAGGTAATCAAAGAATTACTTTATGCTCAGCGAAAAAGACGCGGGTTCTTTATAATTTGATTAGGTACACAATTCACTTCAATTACATTGCACAAACAGACAGACAAACAGTGATATCCGAAAAACAAACTGCTTGTTTCTGAAGATAGGAAATCAGTATATTCAATTATAAAGAAAAAACTGAAGTAGTTTCTTAAACAAAATCAAGATAATTTTTTCGCGAAGATTCCGAAGGCCGAATTGAGCAGCTAGCTAAATTCTAATTTGATTGTCGGATAGGCCAAAGTCCACCAGATCTTTTGAAGTCGAATCCAGATATATGGTCAAATGATTTGATCTTTTGGAAACAGAAAAAAGAATCTCTTCAGATAATAAAAATTCAATATATATATATTGTAACGTCTCTGCTTATACTAGACTTGTAACGGCTTCAAGAAGAGAGCCACTTATATATTATCTTATTTTATACAGTATTATATATAATAGAACTTTACAAAATTATTATTTACAAAAAAGGGAAAAATAAAAATAAATTTGATTTATAAGTGCAGTTCATTCCAAGGACGGAGATTTTCAGAGTTTTTGAGTCTACAACTAAATAATCCATTTTTTTTTCTGCGGCAGACCTTAATTATCACACGGCGTAATACACGAAACCATGAATGCTCAAGTCACTTTTAAGAACAGGCTGATATATATATATATATATTAGAGACATCAGTTCCACGTAAAATGTCACAAGCAGCTCATGACAGACGGTAGAACGGCATATCGGGGACGCTTAAGGTTAATTAATCTGCACTACATGTTATATGTAAGAAAACCCAAAAAAAAATCCACGAAGCAATTTGATCGGTATATGAGAAATCATACAAGAAACCGAATCTTTCCGTGTTTTAAAAGCAATAACTTTCGTTTAGCGCTATGTATTTTGTGTATGAGACACCAGTAAAGATATTTTTCGGTTTTTCTTTTCGATTTCGTACGGAGTTCTATGGTTCCAAAATATTAAATAACATCATAAAGATCTTTCTGCTCGTTATTGATTTGCAATACATATTTAACATTCTACATATATATATATATATCATCTTATCACATTATATTTTCCAAAATGTTTGCATAACATTAAAAGAAAACTATAATAGTAAAATATTTAGTAGGAATAAATATAAAACAAGAACAAATTAATGTAGTACAAATGAGATTTAAAAAAATACATATACAAATTATGCTAAATGGGTCATGCAAACATCAGTTTCAAAAAAGGAGAACATACAAATTCATATAAAGTAGCAAAAACTATCGATTTTTAATTTTCAAAGTCATAAGAATTTCAATTTTC
The DNA here is from genome assembly GCA_021605095.1 of Caerostris extrusa. NCBI lineage: Eukaryota > Metazoa > Arthropoda > Arachnida > Araneae > Araneidae > Caerostris > Caerostris extrusa. Next base: position 295,554 of record BPLR01004549.1, on the reverse strand, counting down.
TTCTGTTATTTGACATTTTACCTTAATTGCAATTTTTGCACATTAACTTCACAGCAAAAGAAAGGACAACATCCCTCTTATTAATCATTTAATTAAAGACGAGCGAGTGCAATGCTATTAATTGCCTGATTAGTTTTGGCAAGTTCAATCAGGAAAATCTTTTATAAGCAACCATAAAAGATGCCCTTTTTAGAAATTCCCATTTATGGCTGTTAAGCCAATCAATGTTTTAATAGGCACTTGCAATGTTAATTACATAAATTCTTCGAAATTTGATATAATTTCCCCCGTTAGTTTCCTAGAAAAGAATCCAGTGATTGTTTGTTGTAGTCTCAAGCCATTTAAAAGCAATGAGTTCTTTGAAAATTCACATTAGTACCTTGAATTTATGGCAATCAGTAAAAACTCTAAAGTTTCAAGAAAAGTATTTGACAAATAACAAATAAATAAATAAACGATGTGATTCATTCCTAACTAAATATTTATGTATTTTTTGCTTAAATGTTACCTAGTTTCACCTGAAAAAGACCTCTTAATGTAAATTATATTTCAATGAATTAACAGATAAAATAAATCGTCAAAAGAGAATATTTTAATAATTAAGCCAAATACAGAATGAAATTGATAAAAACGTCAGCATGGATTTGAAGTGCCAGTTTAAAGAAATTCTATTGGGCATGAGATCGATAACATGATTGTACTCAATTTATTGGCAATTTAATTTTTTGTAAACATTTTTTAATAACAATTTCACCCTTTTGAGCAATTAAATATTCAACGAATCGAAGATTTTGATGACAATGAGGAATAAATGAACAATATGGGACAATAACTTGTGTATTGAAAAAGATTTGACAGCTACATAAATATGCAAGTCAAGTATGAGTTAGGTATTATATAGGGACTTTAAGATGAAGAATTAATAGCATGTTTTATTAAGCATTTTAGTTTAGCGATTAAATAGTTGCGATACAGCACAAAATCACAAACTTCCGACCACAATTTCTTTTTTGAATGTTTGTTGGAATATTCTTTTTCATCGGACAATCCTATAATAGTGATATTTCTTCAATATCACTAATAAAAATTATATGTCCATTAACATGATATACATTAAGCTTACAATAAGAAAAGGGGGAAGGGAAATGGTACAAAGTTTGCTTGTTAAATACACAAAATACTCCCCAATGTTGCCGCAAAATCATCCTAAACATGCACGTTCTATTTCAGCTGAACAATTTAGTTACTCTCGAAATAAAATGGGTCCCATCTATTTAGTTGTTGCAACAAAATAATCACCGGTGCTCGTGAGCCATTCTAAACCTGTATCTTCTATTCCCATGGAACAATTTAGTTACCCTCGAAAAATAACTGGTTGCATCTATTTAGTTGCCGTATCTAAATAATCACCCGTAATTGCGAACCATCCTAAATATGTATCTTCCATTTCCATGGAACAATTTAGTTACCCTCGAAAAATAACTGGTTTCATCTATTTAGTTGCCGTATCTAAATAATCCCCGGTGATTGCGACCCATCCCTAAATGTGTACCTTCTATTCCCATGGAACAATTTAGTTATCCTCGAAAAAGAACTGGTTGCATCTATTTAGTTGTCGTATGTGAATAATGACGAGTGCTCGCGAACTATCCTAAACATGTACGTTCTATTCCCATGGAACAATTTAGTTACCATCGGAAAATAACTGGTTGCATCTACTAAGTTGCCGCAATTAAATAATCACCAGTGCGAAAAAAAAAAAAAATAATTTCATTTTCGTAAATAAAAGTTTATCTTTAAATATTCGCTTATAATAATGCTGCCAGAGAAGTTTTATTATAATTGAATACATAAGAGTAGACATATTGCTCTTATTGTGAGCGAATTGTAAATGGGTCGTAATTAATAGATCAACAACATAAACATATTTTCAGATCATATATATCAGTGATTCTCAAACTGACGTCTCCTGTCTTCTAAAGCACCGCAAAAGGGATTCTTAGTTGCTATTAGGGACTATCTACAATTATTGTTATGTCTCCTAATTTTTTTCTTTTTGAGGGTTTTTACCTCATTGATGCTGTTTAAAATTTGCATGTTCTGTTACCTTAATTGATAGACCTATTTAATATAATTTTTAATTTATTAATTAAATACTATAGGGTTATCAGTTTAACAATTAAGCTGATGTTAAGAGGGCAATTTTCTATTAAAAAATATTTTTTTAATTCCTTTATTTATGTTAACATTTAATTATAACTTTTATATATACCATTAATTAATTTATCTTATTGCAACTCTAAAATATTATTATGAACTGTTATGTGCCAATCGAATAATAATCACTGAAGTTTACTGTTAGCAGCTAAAAAAAAAGTCTTCGGTAACAGAAAAAAAGTAATTCTGCTTCATGACAATGCCAAATCTATCTTCAAATGACAGTGCCAAATGTGTCTCCAAATGACAATACCAAATGTCTATATCCTAGAAAAAAATGTCCAAATGTCTTTTATCCTAGAAGAATTTAAACGATAAATTATACTTTGCCAATCATATTCTCTTTATTTTGCTTCAACAGATTATTTTAACTCCATTTTTTAAAAGCTTACAGAATCATTTTGCAAAACTTTTCTATCATCAGAAGGCTTTTAAATGTATTAACTGCTAATAGTAAACTTCAGTGATTATTATTCGATTGCCACCTAACAGTTCATAATAAACAATTCCTTTCATATTTCAATCTTCTAGTTTCATTTAATCTCTTCTCTTGGAGTCAGGCTGACTTCGAGAGAAGAGATTAAATAAACTTGATTCTTGTTTTCAAGTCGAAATCAAATGAATTTTTATAAAAATGGTGATGAAAATATGTCATTGAAAAGAATGTTAAAGATTAAATAAATATAGTGTGGATAAGTTTTCTGTTTTATTTCAGTCGGGAATACAAACTTTCGTTACACTATCAGGATACAGTAACCCATATACACTAATAAAGGGACGCATGTACCACAGGGAAACCAGAGAGCGGACGCTTGAATCGCCATTTGATATCTGAATAATTAGTTACCAGATAGTTTGCGAGCTAACTAATACACAGTATCTAGTGGCATCCTGCCGTTGCTAATCATTGTAATAATTTCAAACTATGAATGAGGGGAAAATACTTCTGTAGATAGTATACATCAATGCACTATATAATATGAAACTATATGTTATTTCTATTGGTGATTATGAATTAAACTAAAACGGCTGTGATTTGTTTCGACTATATACATGCAAAATTTATAAAACTATCAGCTAAATCAAGAGTTTCTAGAACTATAACAGTATGTGGTAAACGAGATAAATTTTAAATGAACAACTGTAATTTATTACATTCAATATGTTCGATTGCATTCAAAATGTACGAAAATAAGCATAATGAGTTTTTCTTATATGAACTCACAAATCCCTTCAGAAAATCTTTCCAAGTACCACAGATAAAATGGCAATGCTCTAAGACTTTGCTAAAAAACTAATTTTACAAAAACCTAATTAAGAAAAAATTGCAACTTGTCATGAGAAAAACCTCATGCACATTTCTTAGTTACACAATATACCAGCACAATTTATAAAATTATCAACTAAATCAGTTTTCTAGATCTATAACAATATGTGGTAAACGACATAAATCTTAAATGAACAGCTCCCAGATGAGATTTTACCAATCCCCAAACCAAATAAAAGTGATTAATTTAATATCACATCACCCAATTTTCTCAATAGTTCTCAACTAAAATTTTTAAAGTATTTTTTTTTCAAAATAATTTATTTTACTTTAAATGTTTATCTACTTTAATATTGTTCAATTTCACCTATCACGTTTAGAATTTATACTACCTAAATATTTCAGTTTATTTGTAAAAAAGCTGTTAAGATCATCTTACCTAAATAGAAAGCTAAAAATTTTGTATTCAAAGTCATTATCGGACCAATTGTTTTGTATGGCTCTGAGATATGGACTATGAGAAAGTATGATGAAGAGTTGTTGAGAGTATGGGAAGAAAGAGTTTAAGAAAGGTTTTTGAGCAGTATATGAAAATGGCGAATAGAGAGAATTAGAACAAATAATGAAACATATGATTGTTATAAGGAATTGAATATTGTTACTGAGATAAGGAGAAGGAAGAATTCAGTGGCTGGGTCATGTAGAGAGGACGTAGTTAAACAGAACAATAAGAAGACTTCTTAAGCAAAACCCCAGTGGATCTAGACCCAGAGAAAGACCAAGAATAAGATGGGAGGCCAAGACACTCAGACATACTTGAAGACACTCACTATTACTAACTGGAAACAAAGGGCAACTAGTCGTGTGGAATGGCAAAAATCTTGAAGGAGGTCAGAACTCTTCAAGGGCTGTAGCATCAATGATATTGATGATGATGATAATGATGAGGATGGTTATAAAATTATGATCTATGTTTGTTTATATAATTATCTAATTTTTAATTATTACAAGTTGAAAGATTTTGTAAAGAAAAGCCACGGTAAAACTTATTAAATATGCAGGAAAATAATGTTTCAAGACATCTATATCAAAATCTTTATCTTCCTCATGAATGCTGAATTTTTACAAGTTTAGATATGCTTTTAAAGCATTTTTAAATTACTTTAAACAGGTTGCTTTGTGTGTTCTGTCGGAAAAACTACCAATGTGAACTACCAAAATAAAAAGTTTTACGTAACAATGTATAAATTTGTAATGCAATATAAAAACCACTTTTCGTAGGCTGTTCACGGTATTTATAAGTTGGGCAAGAAAGAAAAAGAACACCGTGCATAAATCCACTTAAATAAATCCGAACAATTCTGAAAAAGCTTCAGAACAGTTTCTACATTAAGCCGAATCAGTAATTGGATATTAAAAGCAAAAAAATAAATTATCTAATTTTTTTCTCAAAAAGAAATAGGACATTTTTTATTTTGTGCCTTCAGTTTTCATTGACAGGTGTTATTTCATTTAAATCTGAAGTTAAATTTTTTGCCTTAAATAAACATAGAAGAAACACAAAAGTAATTACGTTAATATAATCAGTTTTATCAATGCTTGAATAGTGAACCTTTTTCCACAGTTTTTATCATAATTTTTACTTTAGATTTTGAAATTGGATTCTGCTTAAACATTTCATCTTTTTCTGATTGTTTTTGACAGGTTTAATTAAATTGGTAAAAAATTGAAAAATTTACTGCATTTTGATATCTTTACTTTGCTAATGTAGGATTTTTATACTGAGACTTATATACTGAGACAATAGCTTATAATTTATAATGTTCAATTTTTTTCCCCATTTTGATATTTAAAATTTTTTTTTTTCAATTTTATTTTTATTTTTATTATTTTTTTTATACTTCATTCATTCAGTAAAAAATTATTTTTATCTTCTATGATTAAATTAGCTTGAGTTAATTATAAATTTCTGAATGTTTAAAGAATTTTTTTCTTAGTTTTTTAGAGAATCAATTTTGAATAACGCGTAAAAATAGATAGTTAAAAATTTATAAATTAATTTTCATTAATTTTCATAATTTAAAAAATTTCTTCATTACTACAAAATTACTCAAAAATATTAAATCAATCTCAGAGAAATAATATTTTGATATTAGAGGCAAATTATGTTATTAAGGACATTTTAAAAGCTTTCTATGTGGTTAAAATACAATTTAATCTTTTCACTCTAAATTCCTAAGTGTTAAAAGATTAATTTATATTTTCGCGTTCGATATAGCGTTCGTGAGGTTCAGCATCTTGCCTCGTTAGTCAGACTACCTGGTGAGAGTTTTCCGGGTTTTCTCCAGTACGATTCGAAAATGCAAGGTAGTTCCCCTATAAGTTCTCCCGAAGACCCTGCCCTCCTTCTTCAGCGACTTAGAACCAAGTCATACTTCTATCTACTCCTGATCCATAGCAGAAGCTGCCCCCTTTCCCCATCCATGAGTAAACTACTCATGGGGTGTCCGACCCGTACTGCCAGACACTGAAGATTAGTCACAACAAAATAATTAACAAAAAAAATTATTTGAACTGTTACTTTTAAATGTCATGTAGATTATAAAAGAAGCCTTTCTCAAATACTTAAACAGTACCAACAGGAAATATTTTTTACTTCTTCAGAAAAAAAAAAATCTTATCAAATACATTTGATATTTGAATTAAGTGCCCAATAATAGTATTAAATAATTACTGAAAAAGTGGAAAAAGTATTATAGTATCATAAAAAGTATTACAGTTATAACAAATTCGGTATTAATTTGAAAACTATTTCTTCATAAATTCCCTTCATTACAAAAGTTCTTGTTAACATATTGTTGCTTGTTCTTAACATATTTCTTTCGTTCAAAAACACCTTGATTAATGTTTCTAAATATAGCAAAAACAATTAATTTAACTCAAGTAATCAACAATCAACATAAAATTAGTTGAACTGTCACTTTTAAACGTCACGTACATTATAAAAGGAAGCCTTCCTCAAATATTTAAACAATACCAACAGGAAATATTTTTATTGCTTCAGAAAAAAAAATCTTATCTAAACATTTTATATTTGAATTAAGTGCCCAATAATAGTATGAGGTACTTACTGAAGAGGAAAAAGTATTTTCATGGATTGTACAAGCATTCGGAAAATTGGATCAGACATCTTTCTGAGTTAATCGCTAACATCATTGTAACATTTAATGGATCAAAAACAAATCTTTAGAACCGGAAAAATGTTCTTGCGATCACTGATCCATTAAGATCAATAAAATAAGTTATTTAACTGAAATGTTTCCCATTTTGTAATATCTAAGTTTCGTAGAAATTCTATTTTCACCATGTATTAAATCCTTTTATTATAAATGTCTAATATAGAAAATCTTTTTCCGATGCGATTTCTTCAACCTTTTCGCTATACCCTTCAGATTTGTAAATAAATTCAAAAGTTGATGCAATCATCTTCAGTTATAACTTTCAAGACGCATATTTGAATGCAAACGGTTATGAATTATATTTCTACAATATAAATTAATGCAAATTACACTTGCTTTTATCAAGAAAAATGAGGCAGTTAATCATTTTTAATCACTGACGTTTCAATTTTTGAAAAATTGGTCTTAAAAACGCTCTAATGCTGTCATTGAATGAAAATAATTTCCAGAATAGTGCATCATTCCTCACCATCATTCGTTGCAGCTCTAATGCCGTCACTGAATAAAAATAATTTCCAGAATAGCGCATCATTCCTTGTAGCTCTAATGCTCTCATTGAATGAAAATAATTTCCAGAATAACGCATCATTTCTCGCCATCATTCGTTACAGCTCTAATGTTGTCATTCAATGAAAATAATTTCCAGAATAGCGCATCATTCCTCACCATGATTCGTTGCAGCTCTTATGCTATCTTTGAATGAAAACAATTTCCAGAATAGTGTAGCATTCCTTACCATCATTCGTTGCAGCTCTAATGTTTGTCATTGAATGAAAATAATTTCCAGTATAGCTCACCATTCCTCACCATCATTCGCGACAGCTTTAACATTGGCATCATTCACCGAAGTACTGATGAAAAGAAAGTCAAGGGAGTTGGCGGAATCAAGGAGCAGATGTGTGGGTGGATGTTTCTGTTTTAATTAAAAATTAAAATTGTTGTGGTTTTATACTTAATACACACAAACACCGCGAAAAGAAAATTTTTTTTATTTGTTGCCTTGATGATTGATCATGTTTTTATAATTGTTATAGTTTTTATGAATCAATAAAGCTGATCTTTGTAGACCGGAGACGTGAATTCCTGTCTTTTATTCTTCAACTGTTGGCGACGGATGACGGAAATTCGTCATTTGCAGAGATGTCACCCATTACGGAATATATTAACCATTTTTTATAAACAGTATTTTTTAAACAATATTAGAAGTAACATTAAAACATTATATGCACTTTAATAAATTTTACACTCTGTAATGAATCTCTTTTTATAAATTTTTTATTAAGCATGTAGGAATTCAGGCTATATACTTTTCACTACATGCCATATATTTTTAATGATTTTCCATTTTTTTCTATTAATTTTATTGTCAACTATTAGATAATTCAGATTTGTGTACTAAAAAGCTACAAATTTTTTAAAAAAAAATTTCTAATATGTAACAGAAAATAACAGATCTTTCAGGGTTTATAATGTTACAGAATTTAATATGAAACAGAGTTTTCGGGGAAAACTGCTCCATATTTGTGTGCAGTGTAGAAGAAAAAATCCTCAAACCTCCTACTGGGCATACAGTCGAGGCGAGACACTTACGCAAGCTGTCATAATCACCACCGAGTCTTTTCAACTCAATTATTAATGCTGAATAAAACATTTTTCGAATTCAGTTAGTTTTAACATTCCATTAACAAGAATATTTCGCGCGAATTTAAACTTCTAGAAGGGAGGCCAAAATTACCCAATTTTAATAAGTGTTGTAAGAGTTTCCCTTCGTTTGACTTAAGGAAATGAATGTCCTTGACTTAAATTTTTAATATTATCCGACTAAAATGAGCATTAAATGAGACAACTAGTGAGATTTTAAAAGACTTTTTATTATTATAATTGAGAAATTTAGATATAAATTTTGAGTTACATTCCACGTGCTTTCTTTGAAGGTAGTTTAAATAAGTTTACACTTAAAAATAGAGACAATTTAAAAGTTTATTTAGAAAATAATCATCAAAAGCTGATTCGATTTTTAAAAAATCGATAATAAATATACATTACCTTTTTTAATTATCTGTGTTAGCGTAGGTTTTGCATTAGAATATAATTTTCTTCTAGGATTGGAAATGCATTTTTTTTTTTGTTTTATAACAGCAAATTATTTATATTTATGTTTTTTTTTATAACATTTCTCAGTTTCTAAAATTCCCATTAATTTTATTATAATTTATCAGTACTTTTGTCAAAAATATTTTATATTTCTCAGTTTCTAATGAATTTCCATTACATTTTTTAATTATCTGCTTTAACGTATATTTTGCATTAGAATATAATTTTCTTCTACAAACTTTTCAGATAATACAATTTTTTTTTATTTTAAATTTTTGCATTTCTAATTTTCTTCTACAAACTTTTCAGAAATATAACAGAAAATATATAAAATTTCCATTACATTTTTTTTTTTTAATTATTTGGAAATAATTTTTCTAATCAACACTTTTTTTTTGAAAATATTTTTATATTTCTCAATTTCTAATGAATTTCCATTACATTTTTTAATTATCTGTGTTAACGTAGGTTTGCATTAGAGTATAATATTCTTCTAGAATTCTTTCGGAAATACATATTATTAATTTTATGACAGTAAATTATAAAATAATTCATCAGAAATTTTGTTGAAAATATTTTATATTTCTCAATTTCTAATGAATTTCATTACATTTTTAATTATCTGTGTTAACGTAGGTTTGCATTAGAGTATAATATTCTTCTAGAATTCTTTCGGAAATACATATTTTTAATTTTATGACAGTAAATTATAAAAAATAATAATTCATCAGAAATTTTGTTGAAAATGTTTTTATATTTTTCAATTTCTAATGAATACCCATTACATTTTTCAACTATCTGTGATACCGTAGTTTTGCATTAAAAATAATATAATTTTCTTCTAGAACTTTTTTTTATCTGGAAATACATTTTTTTTTTTTAACTTTTATTTTTTTGGCAGCAAATTATAAAATAATAATTCATCCGCACTTTCTGTTCAAAATAGTTTATATTTCTCAATTTCTAATGAGATGACAAGAGTCAACTCACTATTGTGATACCGTAGTTTTGCATTAGAAATCAATTAGCGAACTTGGACAAGTGTCTCGTGTTACCGTTGTGGTGGAATGATTTTGGAGTACAGAATATGCTTTCGGGATTTTAACTAGACTAATGAGAACAGCTGGTATTAATCTGGATTTTTAATTCACTTCCAGTTCTTTCAATATTAAATGTATTTCTGGATAATTTTTTTACTGTGAATAACTGGGTGAAGTTATGATCATTGCATCGTTATACTCTGAAAGAAATGAAATTATCCTTATTTTTAAGTAAACGTTATTTCTTCTTTATGTAACAATTACAAAACTGTATTTTTAATGCTTTGATAGAAATGTTTGTAATAATATTTTGTACTAGCAATTAAATCTTGAATCGTTCATCAATTGTTTTATAGTGGGCATTTAGAATATAAAACTTCCAGAAGTTCGAAATTTATTGGATTCGTAGTCTTCTAAACTCACTTTTATTGGCCAATTGATTTTAAGGTCAATTTATGTAAAGTTTTATGACTTACAATGGATAATCTTAGAAAGAATTTCAAGTTCTGTCTTTTATAACTTATGTTTTTCTGTTCCTGAACTAAAACCTTTTTTTCTTCAAAGATCAGGGGGAAAACTTTGTTTCTTTTTCGAGTTTCATTTTTTAGGTGTTTTTCAATAGTTTGTATTTCATTACGAGTAATAATTTTTTTTTTTTTTTTTTTGATGTGATAAAAGATTTTTTTATGCATTGAGAATGTCTTGTTCCGTTTTTGTATGCTATGAACAGTCCACAGACTAAAAGAGGAAATCACTTCTGAGAGGACTTTCAAATACAACTTGCCAGTATTTCAGTTGTGTATGGTACAAAACACCCATCATGGATTCGATACTACAGGGAGGACTTCCAGGTATAACTGCCTAGCATTTGAACTGCCGTATGGAAGAAAACATCCATCATGCATTCGAAGCTAACAGTAGGACTTTCAAATATAACTTCCCAGTAATTAAGTTGTAGTATGGCAGAAAACACCCATCATGCCTTCGATACTACAGGGAGAACTTTCACGGGTATATGCTTAGCATTTGAATTATCGTTTGGTAGAAAACACCCATCATGCATTTGATACTAGAGAACTTTCAGATACAACTTCCCAGTATTTGGGTTGCTGTATGGTAGAAAAAACCCACTATGGATTCGATGCTAAAAGAAGGACTTCCAAGTATCAATTCCCAGAATTTCAGTTGCCGTGTGATAAAAAGCAGCCATCATGCATTCGATACTGCAGGGAAGACTTTCAGGTATAACTGCGCAGCATTTGAATTGTCGTATAGTAGAAAACGCCCATCATGCATTCGATGCTAAAGGAAAGACTTTCAGATATAATTGCCCAGCATTTGAGCTGTCGTATGGTAGAAACACCAATACATTTTATGATGAAGACAAAAGAATTCAACAAAAATTTTATATGCATCATCAAGATAATATTTTCCCATCACACTTCTGTCACCCGTTCAACATCTGACCTATGAAATTTCATTTATATGTTATTAACTTTCTTATAGGTATTATTGCAAATTTAATAAGCATAAATTATCTATTAGATAAACCAAGATAAGCAGAATGAAAATATTTTTGAATAAATGAATCAGATTTGAATCCCTGACCGTCTCATCAACTCACTGAAACATCGAGCAGTAAAATTTATTGTAAAGAGGGTTCTTACTTAATATAATTTTAACTTGAATTAATTATTTAGTAATACTAGAACATTATATAGAGAAAAATTATTTAAATTTATATAAGAAAAGAAGAATTATTTTTAAAAATTTCATTATCTCTTTTAGAATAGTACTCAATATTAAAAATTCTTCAAAAATAAAAGTGAATAATTAATTAAAAAATGGATGAATAACATTTTAATAAAGCAACCTGTTTGTTTTTTATAAGATTCATATTCCTATCAGCAAAGCAATTTTAATGTTGCATTAAATAAAAATTCTTCGAAGTGTTCAATACCCTAAGTTCTCAACAGTTAAGACGACCGGCACCGCGTGAATCTCTAACTGTCAGGCGAACGACACTGAACTCTCAAATATGCATTTTGTCACGACCATCATTTGTTTGGCATAATAAGTTCACTGAGATTTAGGTGCCATAAATCTTGAACCAACCAGAGATGTTTAGATCTCTGAATATAACATAATACATCTGGAAATGGAGATCCAATGCAAGAGTATGGTAATTCTCGGATAATACATTAGATGTATTTAACACATAGGGTGGGATGGTAAATATAAATCACTATCTTCTCTCCGCTTTACACCCTTTACATTACTATATGAAAAATTCCAAAGCTTTACCCATACCTTAAAAAATAGGGAGGGAAATAAATGATATATGACTATAAATTCTGCATCATCGTTCTTCCAACTATTTAAATTAGAGATCTACACAACGAACCGCAGTAAATAGGGGTATATCCAGTGATTAAAAATATAAAAAGGATTCATTCGATATACTGTAGGATTTTCTTCACTCTGTGCATTAATCTAACCTTAAAAATATAAAGGATTCATTCGTTATACTATAGGATCAATGCCTAGACTAAAATCCTAACTCTCTTTCTGAAGAAGTTGTATCCCAGAAGCTAAACACGAAGTCTGAGGATAATGTCTCTAACTAAACTTAGAAGTACCGGAAGAAGTACTTAGAAAAATTTGCCCAGTGTGAGTCTACGATTTTGAATCAAATTCCCTTCATTCAACAATGAAGGAAACTTTTCAATCTTGCTATTACAACTCTCCATCATGTGAAGTATGGGGATTCCACTCTCTATACAAGGAAATCGTATCCCTAATACGCAAAACCCAAAGTATTATATGTCTAACTATAATTAAAATTAATAGTGCATCCCATCCTGTACTGGGTTACTCAAAAGTGATAAATGTATGGAAGATATAGGAAATACAAAAAGCTTAAATTACTGTGCCATTATGTTCCAGTAAGTCTAAATACAGCCCGTAAAATTAATAACGTTTTAGCAGGTGAACTGATGGGAATCAGCAGGAAAGGGAAAAGAATGTCTGCAACTATTCTAAAGAGAACAATATACAAAAATACAAAAGAGGTGTAGAACTGTATACTATATAAATTTTGTTTTTTGTTTTGTGTTCTTCCCATTCATTTAGTTTATGACCTATGTAAATATATATAATATTTCTTACTAAAGCCCCTATATATATATATATATATATATATATATATATATGTGTGTGGGGGGGGAGTTATTCTGAAAAAGACTGATAATTTTTAAAAAGGAAGATTAGGAAAACGATTAACGTTGAAAAACAATTTTGAGGCAGATTTGTGTGACAGGACATACATTTTAATATAAATAACATAATTTAACCATTATAATAAAAATAAAATTATAAAATAACCAATATTATAAAAATTTAAGCCCGACTCGTGGCTCAGTGGAACAACCGCCACTGGTAAGCATTAGGGCTGAAGTTCATTCCGCTGGCGGCATCGTTGTAGACACTGTTTCGAAAACAAGGAGCCCGATGGCGTTTGTGATATTCAGCATCTTGCCTCGTTAGTCAGACTACCTGGCGGGAGTTTTCCGGGTTACCACCTATACGATACGCAAATGCTGGTAGTTTCCCATAAAATTCCTCTCGGAAGGCACTGTCCTCCTTCTTCAGTGATTCGAAGCCATGTCAAACTTCTACCTACGGGTGCTTCATCATAATAGAAGCGGTCCCCTTTCCTTCCATCCATGAGTAGACTATTCATGGGGTGTTCGTCTCGTGTTGCTGAACACTGAGGATTAGTCACATAATGGTAATTTTTATAATTTATAAATTATAAGAATTAAATTATAAAATTTAATATTTTCCTAAAACCGAAATTTAATAATTATACATTGGTTGTGCTTTTATAAGACCCATATCATCTCTACTTTGTTTTTCAATCGTGTATATGATCAACATATATACCACCATATATATATATATATATATATACTACACAAAACAGAGATATATACACTACAGGAAAAAGATGTACACAGTTTGATTAAGTATATCAATTATTTTTTGTATTGAATCCTATACAAAACTATAGAAAAAAATATACACTATTACGAATAAGAAAGAAAACGTACAAGAGATCATTAAGAAATAAATACAATGAAATTCCATAACAAAGCCTGTGCATAAACTTAATGAAACTGTGTATATTTTGTTCCTGTAGTGTATATATATCTTTGTATTTGTAGTATATTTATGCGTGAACATAATTCATCTAATTAATCTAAAGACATTAAACTAGCATGACAAAATAAAATAAACTGCAATAATGTCAAACAAATGGAAAAAAAATCAAACAAACTGCAAAATTGGTATGAACAATCCATGAAAATCAACAAAAAATATTAAAACTTCAATATCATAAAAAACTTTCATCGATGATTTTGTTGATTGCTCAGGATATAAAAATGTTTTCTCCTGGCTAGAGGACAAAGCTAAAATACTTAGAGTGAATGAACTTAAAGGACTTATATACGAGTAAACATTCGATTTCTGTGGTAGTAAAGTAATAGTAGATATTGACAGAGAAACTTAAAAAGATTCTTCAGTGGCAACAACATTTCCTCGGAAAAAATTGAATGGTTAAAAGAAACATCTACATGGTGAAAATGTGCAACTAGACAATAATATCCAAGAGCCTAACAGAAGGTTTGGAAACTTGATTTCTCAATCTTTTTTTTTTATCTGGGAATCGCGCATTCCGCTTAGTTCACGGTTTGTCCATAATAAGATTAGAGTGGATGGGCTTAAAGTTTACTCTTGAGAAAACAGTGAAAAAGGCTTTTCTTTCTCTTCATGTAAAATAAATACTTAACAGTTCAAATCCATTGCCTTTTTGCTAGAGAAATCTATATAATGAAGCTCAATGAGAAATAATGAATAGGAATTTCTGGATATGAAACACTCACCTATTGTAAATTATTATAAAAAAATGGAATTTTTGAAATTATGTTTAGATTCTTTCAAAAAATTTAAAGCACTTATTTAAACGATTCTTTATAGGACACAAAAATAATTTTCGATGCTGATTTGTCGATCTCGCCATTAAAACTTGATTTTATTCTTTTACTCAAACATTGCATTACACATCTTTTAAATTATTATTAAAAATAGAGTTTTGAAAATTATGTTATAATTCTTTCAAAACATTTAAAGCATATATTTAAAAAGATTTTTCATAGGACATAAAAATATTTTGCGATACTGATTGGTCGATCTCATCATAAAAACTTGATTTTATTCTTTTACATAAACATTGCAATTGCTAAAAAAAATATCCAACAAAAAAAAAAAATTAATACTGTAGTAAGAGAGGCCTATATAATGAAGCTCATTGAGAAATAATGAATAGGAATTTCAGGATATGAAACACTCACCTATTGTAAATTATTATAAAAAAATAGAATTTTGAAAATTATGTTTAGAATTCTTTCAAAACATTCAGAGCACTTATTTAAAAGATTCTTTATAGGACATAAAAATAATTTGCGATACTGATTGGTAGATCCCATCATAAAAACTTGATTTTATTCTTTTACTCAAACATTACATTTGCTAAAAAAGTATCCAACAAAAAAAAAAAAAAAAATTTATAATATAGTAAAAGAAGCCTATATAATGACGCTCATTGGAAAATAATGAATAGGGATTTCAGGATATGAAATACTCACCTATTTTAAATTATTATAAAAAATAGAATTTTGAAAATTTTGTTTAGGATTTCTTTCGAAAATTTAAAGCACGTATTTAATAGATTTTTGTTGGACATAAAAATAATTTGCGATGCTGATTGACAGATCTCATCATAAAAACTTGATTTTATTCTTTTACTCAAACATTGCATTTGCTAAAAAAAAAAAATATCCCAAAAAAAAAAAAAAAATATATATTAATATTGTAAGAGAGACCTATATAATGAAGCTCATTCAGAAATAATTAATAGAAATTTCAAGATATGAAGCAGTCACCTGTTTTTAAATTATTATAAAAAGAATAGAATTTTGAAAATTATGTTTAGATTCTCTCAAAAAATTTAAAGCTCTTATTTAAAAGATTCTTTATAGAACAAAAAATAATAATTTTGCGTTGCTGATTGGTCTATCCCACCAAAAGAACTTGATTTTATTCTTTTACTTAAACATTGCATTTGCTAAAAAAAACAAAAATATTCAACAAAAAAATTAATAGTATAGTAAGAGAGACCTATACAATGAAGCTCATTGAGAAATAATGAATAGGAATTTCAGTCTTTTAAATTATTATAAAAAAAATAAAAATAATTTGATGCTTTTTGGAAATTATGTTTTATGATTCTTTCAAAAAAATTTAAAGCACTTATTTAAAAGATTCTTTATAATAATAATTAATAAAAATAATAATAAAAAAATAATTTGGTTCACTGATTGGTCTATCCCACCAAAAGAACTTGATTTTATTCTTTTACTTAAACATTGCATTTTGCTATACAGCATTGCATTTGATAGATAGCATTGCATTTGATAGATAGCATTGCATTTGCTATATAGCATTGTATATACAATACACAATGTATTTAACTGTATTCATTTTCTTTTGCTAAATATTTTTAAACTCTTTTAACAAAAGGAAGCTGAAGATATAATTCGAGAGAAATTTTTATATGAAGTCATATCTAGAAGTAATATCGGATCACTCAATAGATAACTTAAATATCACATTTGCAATAATGTCTACATTTGGTATCAAGTTTTAATTTTATTTCATTTTATCTCATTTTATTTCCATTTTATCCCATGTGTTTAAATGATATTTCTGTTTTTGAAGTTCACTTGAAGTCAGTTAGGCTTATTTCGCTTTAAACAATAATAAAAAATGAGTAGTTGAAGCTTGTATTTAAAGAAATTGAGTAGTTAAAGCTTATATTTATTGTTCTATTTAAATGGATGCATAAATAGCAATGCAAAGTTTTCCACTTCTTCTGTTGGCATATAGATTCTTATTTCGCAGATGAAGAAATTCTTGGCAAGTTTATTTATTCGAAAAGGAAAATATTTTCAATCTTTCAGAAAATATCATTTCCAACTCAATGCATTGTTGATTATTTTTGACATGATAAAGATTCTTATTTTTCAGCTGTTAGGCATAATATGAATATTTGTTAGGAAAACTACTCTCAATATGGCTATGTTTTGAAATGTCCCGTATAGTTGTTTTTCTGTACCTCTTGAAACGTCACTCTCACAATCCAATATTGTGTACCCCCGATTGTTATACCTCTTGACTAATCTTTCAATATTTTTAAGGTGAAAGTAATAAGAATACTTTTAATGCGATTAAGAGTATACAAAATGGAGAAAAATTATTATCCAAAAATATTTGAGTAACATAGTTCTTATATTTTTTTTTTGTACAATTGGTTTTCACTAGAAAAGCGTTATGTATATTGTTATTAGCAGATACTTGCATTTTTTACAATAATAGAGAATGATACGATACATTTTAAAAAGTATTTAAATGATATTTCTGATTTTGAAATTCATTTGAAGTCAGTCCTGCTTATTCTGTTTTAAACAAAAAATAAAAAATGGGTAGTTAAAGCTTGTATTTAAAGAAACTTTAATTAAAACACAGTTCATATAAAAGCCCTAATACTGGATTTTCAAATCTTCTATAATATTCATATACTCTAGCAAATTTAAAAGAAGCAATACAACTTCAAAAAATATATTTATTATGGCATTTTAAAATAATTCCTTTTTTTTTTTTTTAATTAAGTATAATTATTTAGATTTGAAATATCCAAATAAAATCTAAATTTAATTAAATTTAGCATAATAATTACAAAATTTCAGTAATTTACTTTCGATTAGTTATAAATTCTTACTTAATTAAATAAAAATTATTTCTTCAAATAACTTAATTGTGAAAATATTTTTAAAGTTTAAAATTCATAATCAAATCATTAAACAGTAAAATCAAACTAATTGCATTTGTCGCTATTTCTTTAAACCACAATTTTCTTTAGAAACAGATATCTTAATAGCTTTACCATTTTACTGCGTTTTTACAAATTTCAATATGCATCTTTGCATATTATCTTTGATTAAAATAAATAAGATATAATTTCAATAATACCATATCCATTTTTACTTATTAATAAAAATTTCGTAGAAATTGTATATTAAAAAAATTAAAAGTATATTATAAAGTCTCTGCTTAACATTGCTTAGAAATAATTAAAATTCGATTTTATAAACGTTTGTAATATGATTGCTTAGAAATAATTAAAACTCGTTTATATATATAATTATAATTGTTATATAATCGTTATATAATTCGTTATATAATCGTTATATAATTCGTTATAAAATTCGTTATATATCGTTATTCGTTATATAATTATTATATAAATTTTGGATAATAATTTATATAATCATTAATAAGAAATAAAATAAAACCTAACTAAACAAAGCCAAAGGTATGATTTTTTTTTTTTCCAGAATTAAAACAAGATGTCGTAAATAACCAATCCGAAATTTAATATCTGAAAATGGGAAAAAAATAACTAAATTGATTAAAACTAGTTTAAAACTTAAAAGTAGTTATAAAAACATTAATAAAAATTTAAATAAAACATAATTGAGCCAAACAAATGTTATAATTTTTTTTTCCTGTATTTCAATCTGATGTTCCTAATGAATTGAATTTTCTTTTAATTTTCTGACATATTTTTAAACACTTAATCCTAAATTTAATAACTGCAAACAGGAAATATAACCATTTTTAAACTAAATAACTAATTTCTGCAACTAGAAATATAAGTCAAATTAAAAACTTAAAAATAATTAAAACTTGTTACAAAACTATTAATAGCAATTAAAATAAAACCAAATTAAGCGAAACAAAACTTATAATTTTTTCGCGTATTACAATCTGATGTTCCTAAAGAATTGAATTTCTCTTAATTTTCCGACATATTTTTAAATACTTAATCCTAAATTTAATATCTGCAAATAGGACAAATAACCATCTTTAAATTAAATAACTAATTTCTCCAAAAAGAAACATAAGCCGAATTAAAATCTTAAGAGTAATTAAAACTAGTTACAAAAATATTAATAACAATTAAAATAAAACATAATTAAGCGATACAAAAGTTATGATTTTTTTTTTTTCCTGTATTACAATCTGATGCTCCTAAAGAATGGAGTTTTCTCTTAATTTTCCGACATATTTTTAAACACTTATTCCTAAATTTAATATCTGCAAACAGGAAAAATAAACATTTTTAAAACTAAATAGCTAATTTCTCCAACTGGAAAAATAAGTCGATTTAAAAAATGAGCAAGTTCTAAAAGCGAAAGGAGATGTTGCGAAACTTTTCCTTACCTTTTCCGGGAAACGGACTTACCGGAGAAACAGCGTGCGGTGAAATCGGGATTGGATAGAAACATCAGTCTCCGTTTATCCTGAATTTGTCCTGTATTTTGTGATCGGCGCCATCTGGTGTCGACAAGAACTATGTTTATGTCCTACTGTGAGGAGAAACGGAATACCGTAATTTAATCTCTGACATATAACCCACAAAATCGATTAGTGTGCATGCTTTTACTTTTGCCTCAGATCATTGTAAATCATGAAGCTATAACAGGATCCAATGATCAAAACTGGAGTTTAGTGATTTCGGAGTGAGTTCCGTTGTTAGAGAATCAAGCGGATCATTTCCTTCGAAGATATTCGACTTAATCACCCAATCATAAATCAGCTTTTGTTAGAAACTTTGTCATGGGCCAGCTTTTACCAAACTTGCAAGAAACATTTCGAGTTCTGAAATATTAAAGAATTGACTTTCTCATTAACAGGGATTATATGTTGTTAGGTTATTAACAAAGTATATATATTGTTGGGATATTAACAAAAAATATATAATGTTGGAATATTAACAAAAAATATATATATTGTTGAGTTATTAACAAAAATGTATATTGTTGGGTTATTAACAAAAAAATATATGTTGTTCAGTTATTTACAAAAAAATGTAAAGTTGGGCTATTAACAGAAAATATATAAAGTTGGGTTATTAACAAAAAATATATATTGTTGGGTTATTAACACAGAATATATATTGTTGGGTTATTAACAAAAATATGTAATGTCGGGTTATTAACAAAAAAATATAATGTTGGATTATTAACAAAAATATATATTGTTGGGTTATTAACAAAATATATTGTTGGGTTATTAACAAGATATTTATATTGTTGGGTTATTAACAAAATATTTATATTGTTGGGTTATTAACAAATATATATTGTTTGATTATTAACATAGCACATGTATTGTTTGATCATTAATGAAGAAAAAGATACATTGAAAGCGCTAAAGCTAACGCAATTCAATCAAATAACTGCCTCTAATGTTATATTATTAAAAATAGTTAAGCATATAAATTTAATTCTTAATTAAAGTTGTTTTTCTATCTTTTTTATAATTTTTTTCTTTACTAAAAATTATACGCAAAATTAAAATTAAAATTATAAGATTGGCGAAACAAAATTACAGTTAAAAAAAAAAAAGTTCTTTCTCTTTGCAATTAAAACTAATGCTAGCGCAATTCAATCAAATGACTGCCTCTAAAATTATGACATTTAAAACAGTTTAGCATATAAATATAATTTTTAAATCAAGTTTTTTTTCAATCTTTTTTTTTTTATAATTTTCCTTTTTTACTCTAATTATACGCAAAATTAAAATAAAAATTATAAGATGTAATTATTGTAATGTAATAAAATAAAAATTATAAAATTAAAATTAAGAATGAAAATGCTCTTTCTCTTTTGCAATTTGGGGAACTTTTTTAATAAATATTTTCTGTTATTTTTCTGTGAAATTTATTTAAATAATTTTCTTTTGTAAAAATGACGAAAGGAAAATTTACTAATATCAATTAAATAAATGTATAAAACCTATTTTCACTGAAATTGGTTTCTATGAGGCCTTTTGTGCAATTTTTTTTTATGCGGTACATGAAAAACTGTCGTGAACCAAAATAAGAAATTTAAAGCTTGTATTCAAATATTTTTTTGTCCCACCCTATCCAGCATCCAGAAATAAATGTGAGTGTATATTAATTATAATTCGATATCTTATAGTCATAT
Source organism: Caerostris extrusa (assembly GCA_021605095.1). Lineage (NCBI taxonomy): Eukaryota > Metazoa > Arthropoda > Arachnida > Araneae > Araneidae > Caerostris > Caerostris extrusa. The sequence continues at coordinate 274,523 of BPLR01004549.1, read as the reverse complement.
TTCGGTTTATTTAGGTAATAAATATTGTGTACGTTATGTGTTATGTTATATGTGTTGTATTATTTATGAGTAAGTAAAAACACCGATTATCATAGCACCGATAAAAAGAAAAATGTTCCGATATGAACAGGTGTTATCATACCTTATAGTCCACACGTCGTGAAGAGAAGCTATTGTCTTCTATATAGACTTTTAGGTGTAACTACTTCGTATTTGCGTGTCATATGAGTATAATCTGTAACACCCCCTTCCTCTCAAGAGACGCTTATATGCATTGTCGCAATCGCTATCGGAACTCTTCGTTTCAGAAAGCAGTGACTGCAACGACCACCGCAAGTCACTTAATTTCTTATTATTAACCTTTTAAAGTCACTTTAATTTCCTTTTAAAAAACAGTTTTGTCCATCCTATTACCTTTATCCTATCCCATTATATTTAATTTGCTTCCTCCTATCCCATTCCTTCCCTAAAAACAGTTTTTGATGTAATTTAGTTTCTTTTGTGTAACACATGGATGGATCTCATGTATGACTTATATATTGTACGAACAACCCATTGACAGGTGATGGAGACATGCTATTATTTTTGTAAGACTTTTAGATGTGACTGCCTCGTATTTGCGTGTCGTATGGGAAAAAATCTATAAAAGCCCCACCAGGTAGCCTGACTGTCGATAAGAGACGTTTATATGCATTTCGTCACAATCGCTATCGAGTATCTTCGTTTCTGAAAGCAGTGACTGCAACGAGCTCACAAGCAGATTCGAACATGAACCCTCCTGCATACCATAACTCGACAACCGAGTGAGCTATAGTCTACATCACGTCAGGAATCCTTACCATTCGTTCATTTTACTTCGTTCGTTCATCCATAACATACGTTATCCTTACCATTCGAGTCTTTCGAAAGAACAACTCTCAAATAATCGCTGGTGTAAGCTTTCAAAGAGGCTATTAGTGAGAATACGCCTCATCGAATATCATTTGCGCGTATAGACGCTGTGTAACTAGCCCAATACACTTCTCAGCCCCGTAAGCTGGATGCATATCAACTACACTATCGAAGGTTAAACTATAGTATGCCGAAGGGTTCATGTTCGAATCCGCTGGCGGTGCTCATTGCAGTCACTGCTTTCAGAAACCAAGAGACTCGATAACGATTGCGACAATACATATAAGAATTTCTTATCGACAGTCAAGCTGCCTGGTGGGTGTTTTACAGATTTTTCCTATACGCGCAAATACGAGAGTGTTACACCTAAAAGTCTTAGAAACAAAAGCCTTACTCCATCACCTTTCGATGGATTGTTCATGGAATATGTAAGTGATACATGAGATACACCCCATGGGTTTACACAAAAGAAACTAAATTACATAAAAAACTGTTTTTAGTGACATAATGGAATAGGATGAAGATAACAAGACCTACAAAGCTGTTTTTAATAAATTAAAGTGAAGTGGCTTTAAATAAACAAAGATTTTTAATAATGTAATTTGATTTATTTATTAATTTCAAAGTCTAATATTTATACTTCTTATCCCAAGATTTGGAGATGCATGGTGGATGATTGTTTCAGTTTCCGAACGCAGAGAACTCTATTTAAAAACCCTACAAGTAAAGCCGAAATTTAAATTCCCTGTGTCTATGTCAAGGATGGGCACAAAAATCTATAGACCAAGAAGTTCTTTTATTTAATTCTAGGAAAAAAAAAGACAAAATCCCAAATGCAGCCTCTGCGGTTATTCATTTCGAATTAAGGTGGCAAAATATGCAGTTGATTCCATATTGCGCAATTCAAAATGTGGAAGCAATGCAGTAGGATCTGTGTTGTGCGCCCTAAAATGTGGAAGCAATGAGTAAGATCCATGTTGTGCACCTAAATTATGGAAACAATTTGGGATCATTCTTGTTCACCCTAAAGTGTGGAAATAATGAGTAGGATCCGTGTTGCTCACCCTAAAATGTGGAAGCAATGAATAGGATCCATGTTGTGCACCCTAAATTGTGGAAACAATTTGGGATCCTTCTTGTTCATCCTAAAGTGTGGAAACAATTTGGGATCCTTCTTGTTCACCCTAAAGTGTGGAAGCAATGAGTAGGATCCATGTTGTGCACCCTAAATTGTGAAAACAATTTTGATCCTTGTTGTTCACCCTAAAGTGTGGAAACAATGAGTAGGATCCGTGTTGTTCATCCTAAAATGTGGAAGCAATGAGTAGGATCCGTGTTGTCCACTCTAAAATGTGGAAGTAAAGAATAGGATCCATATTGAATACCCTAAAAATGTGGAAACAATTTAGTAGGAATAGTGTTGTGCAATCTAAAATGTAGAAGCAATGCTATAGGATTTGTGTTGTGCATCCTAAAATATGGAAGCAATACAGTAGGATATGTGTTGTGCATCCTAGTTAACGCTAAATATACAACATATCTGCCATGTCAGGGACGAATAATTACAAGTTTATAGTAAGTGTTTCATATTTAAAAATAGCCACAACTCCTTCAGTTTAAAAAAAAATTTCTCTACGTTTTAATTAAGTAGAGAAAAAGAATATTTTTAAATAATGGTGAATTTTATTAATCATTTTTCAAAACTATATCAAGAAGTTGAGGGAAAAGTATTTTAGTCCCTTTTGCAATATTTTTTAAGTATTTTAAAAAATAATTCAACATTTAAATTTAGTAAAAGTATTTTATACTTCGCTTAGCTAAAAATTATTCTTTGTGAAATAAGATACTAATCTTGATAAACGGTGGTTTTTAAAAAAAAATATTTATTCATGTTAAATTTTATCATAAATCCATCAAAACTAGATAATTTAATTATTAACATAAAACAATTTGATTATGTTGTTCACACGCAAATAATGTTGTATAATATTTAATAATGTCATTAATTTTGGGATTATAACACCTTTAACTTTCATATTTATTTTTGTTATGTTATTAAAAGAGAATATTCTTTATCGTACCATTGAAATTTGGGTAAAAACAAAATTGTTCGGACACAAAGTAAAAAAAATAACTAATTAATAGAACAGAAAATGGCACAAAACAGTGACAAATAATTATTCTTTGTTTAAAAAAAAATAGTGTACTACTAGTATTCTGATCAAAGTGAGCTAATGGACAGTGTAAAATATTTCTCCTTTGCTCTTCAGCCGACACTTACAACATTGAAAAAAAGGTCGAAATGTCATTGAGGACATTTAGAACTATATCAAGAATTTGAGAGTTAGTCCCTTTTTAATCTTTTTAAATATTTTAAAAAATAATTCAACATTTAAATTTAATAAAAAGTATTTTATACTTCGCTTTGCTGAAATTCTTCTTTGTGAAATAAGATTTAAAAAATGGTCTTAAAAAAATATTTATTCACTTAAAATTTTCTCATAAATCTATCAAAACAAGATCATTTAAGTATTAACATAAAACAATTTGATTATGTTGTTCATACCCAAATAATGTCGTAATATTTAATAATGCCAATAATTTTGGGATTTTTTCACCTTCAACTTTCTGTTATTAAAAGAGAGTATTCTTTATCGTGTCATTGTCGGTGTAAAAACAATACTGCTCGGACACAAAATAAAAATAATTAATTAATAGAACAGAAAATGGCACAAAACAGTGACAAATAATTATTCTTTGTTTAAAAAAAATAGTGCACTACTAATATTCTGATCAAACTGAACTAATGGACAGTGTAAAATATTTCTCCTTTCTGTTCAACTGACACTTACAACATTGAAAAAGTTTCGAAATGTGTTGTTGATGACATTTAGAAGGAAGAAAAAGTCACTTAAGTTCTTAAACTTGATGAAAAAAATCGGAGCGAAAGAAATTAATCTGAGATTACGAAAAGTTTCGTTTCATTCTCTCTCCTGTAGTTGAATTGTAGCCAAGTAAAGAAAGAAAAAGAATTCTTCCTCGAATTTCTGACCCCAAAAAGAAAAACATGAATAAAGTCTCTAGTTGGACAATCAGTGAAAGAACTTTCGTCTACAATTATTAAACTTCGGCCATCTACATACTTCAATTAACAGTTTAGTAAAAATATTCCAGGATTAAAGGGGAAAAAAAAAAGGGATTTTGATATCGCATCACTCATTCCATACTGTCTAAAAATTAAGCTTTCATTCCCTTTCCCCTTCCTCATTTTTGCTAACGACGTTTTTTCTTTTAAATCATTTTTTGTACAATGTATAAGTACACATTATGGAACATTGAATTCTCCCATAGCTTTCAGCTTATTTTTTAAGTAGTCATTTCTTTTTTAAAGATTATTTTTTTTTTTATTCCTCCTCAAAAACTTGACAGGTCTTTTTTAAAAGAATAATCTCCTATATATTTATTTCTCCAAAATGTCATCTGTCTGTAACTTGGTTGTACAGTGGGTAAATTTTAATGTTTCGCTCAACTTTTTTAAGCCCCTGTCAATTTTTTAAAGTATTAAAAACTACGACTCAACAATGTGACATTTAATTATTTTAAAGTAAACGAACAGCATGGCAAAATATTGTTAAGATAGTTTAAGAAACTTATTTTCGAACTTTATGCTATTTAATCACTTATAAGAAATAAGTGATTAAATAGCATAAAGTTATTATTTCTAATATATATACAGGGTGATTATAATTAAAGTCCCACTTTCAAAATGCTGTAAAAAAAAAAGAACCCCCTCGCCACAATGACTTTAAATTTGAACTGAAGATACTTGAAGAAGGGGAAACGGGTATGGCATCAAAAAAGTTCTAAGAACAATTCCACCGATTTTTTCCCATCAATTTGGTATGATCTTTGTCGTGGTGGATGGGCTTTCCATTAACAGTGCCCCAATTGTTGAATGACTTGAAAGTCATTTTTTCCGTCAAAACACCGAAAACCTTCAACCACATTAAACACTACAGTTGGTTTAATGTGCAACTCATGCCAATTCAATTTTGGAATAAAGGAGTCGTGTTTACAGTCCACTAGTGCTATGTGTTTTATTCCTAGGCCATAACAGATGGTTTTGTTATACAATTTATGCGTAACGAATGTTTACAGCGGCTTTTGCTGTGCAAAATGGTCGTGTTTCTAGTTCATTCCTTGGTTTTGTGTTAATGTATTGTGTTCCTCATCCACAAACAGAGGCAAAAAAAAAAGTGGCTTATCAATTATTTATACTCGCAAATATGTTTCATAAACATAAAAATCCGACAAAAGTATGAACTCGTTAGCTTAATTTATTTATTAATTTATTTTATTATTTCTAAAATTGCATTAATTTGAAAGTATTATGCATTTTGTTTTCTGGAAAATTTCTGAATACATTCAAATTATAATTGGGCGTAGGGCTGTCAACCCCATCCCGTAAAAAAAAACACATCTCTCGTCTCGAAATCTGCCAGTAGGCAGAAGGCCTTCGCCCAACATGGGGCTGTTGCGCTGCTGATGGTGATGATGATTCAAATTATAAAGTTTATTTATACTAGAGTAATGTATCTTGAATTAGTATATAATTTTTTGTGGTATGCAATTATTGTTTTTAATTTCTTTTATTTATTCAAATAAAAATTACAGAAATTGCAAAAAAAAAAAAAAAAAGGTATTTTCTGATCTGATAAAATTTTTGTAAGCACTGAATTACGCACAAAAACTCCAATACCAAAATAAATACGCTTGGTTCCCAAATGAGTACTCTGAACTGCTGATAATCTTACTAAGATTTGTTGCTTAGCAACAAATAGCACAATCTGCTTTATAATTGTAAAGCTTGGGCCTGAAAGTCAATCATAACAAAAGCATAAACGTGTTCTTCTGATCATTATTCTTTTAGCGGCAAGCCGTATTAAATGCCTCCATGCCATTTTAGGGCTTTTCTCATAAACATTTTGCTCATAACAATATTGCCATTATAAGCTATCCAACAGTTTTGTCGATCTACAGATCGTAATGTTAAACACATAATGGAAACTCATTTCCCAAAACTAAAATAGTTCATTTATTATTTAAACTAAGGAAATGGTTATCTGATAGCTACACAAAAGTTACATTTTATTCAAGGATTCATCAATATAAAAAGTAGGCATGACAAGAAACTTTATAGCATGTATGTCTCAAATAGAATTACTATATACTAATTTTAACGTTTGGACTTCGTTTTTAACTATAGTTATGTTTATTCCACACTAGGATTTTGTAGAAATTTAAAAAGTTAGCTTTCATGTCATTGAAATTTTCACATTCGCAAACTGTTTCCTTTATATAAATCTTCTGATTCTTATATTTCATTGCACAATTTCAAGACTGTATATTGCTAATTAAATTTTTTTTTCCTTGTTATTTGAAATTATAAAAAAAAAAAAGTTTTTTTTTTTTTTAATTTTTCATTCTTTTATCAATTCACTTAAAAACTTAGTTAAAATAAGTAATATCGATTTAGTTATTATCCTTAGTTTTATCCTTATTTAAGTAAGATCGATTTAATTATTATCCTTATTTAAGTAAGTAAGATCGATTTAGTTATTATCCTTAAGTAATTATCCTAAGTAAGATCAATTAGTTTAAGTTTAAATAAGTTTTATCCATTCAGAAAATAAAATGCTAACCTTAAATCATATTAAGAGATTCTTTTATGCCAATATAACTGAAATAAACAATGTTCTTTCAATGTTTTATGAAATTGTAAATAAACAATCTGATCTTAAGAGATTCTTTTATGCCAATATAATTGAAATAAACAATGTTCTTCATTGTTTTATAAAGTTGTAAATAAACAATATTCTTTCTTTTGATGTGTTGTTTTTGGTGATGTGTTCTTTTTTGATGTGTTGTATTTTCTGTGTTCTTTTAAAGTCTGATTGTTTGTGTTGGTGAATCAGCGTGTCATTTCCGACTATACATTCCCATACAAAAAAAAATGTATGTTTTAATAAGTTGTACCACCCCTCAAAGTTTGTCCCATGACCTTTGAATGACCTTGTATTATTAATTGATTCCTTACTAACTGAATTACACTGTGGACTCATCTGAAAAGAAGTGATAAAAGAAGAAAAATTGAAAATATCTATGGTAGTTTCTTGCCTTCAAACTTTAACCCTTTCAAACATTGGTCATAGAAGAAAAATTGAAAAAACCATCAGACTCAGGGCGTTAGGATCTATAAAAATCTTTCAAAAAGACGTCTGTTCCCTGTCATCAAATGGAAATAATTAAAGGGTGGAAATCAAATTTTTTTTTTTTTATTTGTCGCTCTACGGTCATTTTGTGCACACTTTAAGCTAATTAGGGCGGGATCTACAGTTTAACGTGGATTCCGAACAGCTACCAAACATCCATGCCACCGCCAGGATTAATGATTTTTGGAGCAGTGTATGAAAATGGCGAATGGAGAATTAGAACAAATAAAGAGATCTACTATGATTGTTATAAGAAATTGGATAATGCTACGGAGATAAGGGAAATTTAGTGGCTGGTCATGTAGAGAAATGGATGGGATTGAATGGATTTTAGGCAATGATATGTCTGTTGTATGGTTTGCTTTGTCGCTCTACGGTCATTTTTTGCACACTTTAGGCTAATTAGACCGGGACCTACAGTTTAACGTGGATTCCGAACCCCTAACAAATATCCATGCCACCGCCAGGATTCGAACCTGAAACCAGGGATACCAAAGACCAGAGCGCTCATCACTTGGCCACCAGGCCGCCGATTAGTTCAAGGAGGTTTTTTTTTTTTTTTTTTTTTTTTTTTTTTTTTGTTCTAATGCAGCTGGCAAACACTTAGACAGCTTGGTCTTGGATGCCTTAAGGCAAGCGCTGCACAGACGTTACTCATTTTGCATTACCCAGGGGGCGCGTGTAACTTGATAAGTCACGGAGGCGGAGTAACAATGCCCCGTAATGCTCTACAATCCTCTTAGGACAGGGACCTACGGTTTAAAGTGGATTCGAACCACTGCAAACATCCATGGCACAGCCGGGATTCGAACCCGAAACCTGTAGCACCGAGCGCCAGAGCGCTAGCCACTCGGCCATTCAGGCCCCACTTCAAGGAGGTATTAATATGGATTTTCATGTAGCCGTTTTTATCCAGTTTTAAACTATAAAGTTTTTGTGGGAGGAAAATTTTACTCGAAAGATTAGATCGTTCATGAATTTCTTTAAATTTACCTCAGGTGGCTTTGTATGTGTTTTCGTTTTTAAAGTGATTTACTTGATTATCTAATAAACATTTTACCACACACTTATATCTTATAAGCACTTGTGCACACTTTAGACTAATTAGACCGGGACCTATAGTTCCGGAATATATTTTTAGTGGATTCCGAATCACTAACAAATATCCATGCCACCACCGGATTCGAATCTGAATCCTATGGTATCAAAAATCCAGAGCGCTAGCCAATTGACCATCAGATCGCAGGTGGAAATCAGGAGGGAAGGGAGAATCTCCAAAGTAACCAACGATCTTACGAAAGCAATAGTTTATGTAGTACGTGACAAATTTGAATTGTGTGTTTATAAAGGACAAACAAACAAACCAAATTTTTAGATTTATATATTAGATTCTTGAATATTTTGTGCGTTCTTGACGAAAAAAATGTAAATGGTACAGCATCATACATAAAAGCAACCGGTTTCTCGTGCGTTTTCTACTTTTCCTTCATCCGTTTCATTCAGTCTTTCTAAAACAGAAAGTTGCCCGAGGTTGCAGCTTGTGACCTAAAAATAGTGTTCTTCCGCATTATAAAAATTAAATTTCGCCTCCGGAATAGGGTGGCCTTTAAACTAGTTCTCATGACTTGTGTGCCCGGTAGTTCATTAAGCTATGGCGATATATCTTTCATTCGACATTTTGGGAGCGATTCTTCCGATGCCAAACATCAGAGGGTTAAAAAGCTTTCTGTCCACTTTTGATCAAGTATATTATTTTTCATGAAAATAAATTTGATGTTAAAAAATTATACATCTGGGAAATGGGTTTCTTGATGATGTACCAAATAGTTATGATTATTCTTTACCATAAATATATATCTGAGATTTTTTTTTATTTTTTATTTTAGATTTCCAAAATAGTAATCATGTGAATGTCAATAATCATTTTTGATCAAGATTTTATTTTTCATGAAAATACATTTGATGTTAAAAAAAATTATATATCTGGGGAATGGGTTTCTTTCTGATGTAGCAAATAGTTATGATTATTCTTTACCATAAATATATATCTGAGATTTATTTTTATTTTAGATTTCCAAAATAGTAAGCATGTGAAAACATTCTTCGTCGTTGTATAAGCAGACTAAAGTCTCATTGAGGTTCGAAGATAAACTGAGCATTAGAAACAATAAAACAACGCAAATGTGGAATGAAAATTCGATCAGATCTTTCATTAGACATTTTGGGAACGATTCTTCCGATGCCAAACATCAGATGGTTAAAAAGCTTTCTGTCCAGTTTTTATCAAGCATTTTATTTTCCATGAAAATAAATTTGATGTTAAAAAATTAAATATCTGGGAATGGGTTTCTGATGTCTAAATAGTTATGATTATTCTTTTGCACAAATTACAATTCAATTTTATTAGAATTTTAAAATAGAAACAAGACCAAATTCTTATTCTTTATCATAAATATATATCTGAGATTTATTTTTATTTTAGATTTCCAAAATAGTTGTAAATAAAGTCTATTGAGGTTCGAAGATAAACTGAGCATTAGAAACAATAAAAACAACGCAAAATGTGGAATGAAATGCTATCAATTTTTTTAACATAATATTTTATATTTTATATATTACATTTTTTTCACATATTTAATACATAATTTTTTTAACTTAATTTTCCTTAATAATAATTTTTTAACATATTTATAATACTTTACATGCGTTTTTATCAACTTTTAAAAAAATATTTTGCAGTAAGCTATTCATTGTGTACGCAGACTAAAGTTCCATGGAGAAACTGAATAAAAAAAAACTGAACATTAGAAACAATAAAAACATAGCAAACAAAAAATGAAAAAGTTCAATCAGATCAGATGGAAATAAATTTAATGTTAAGGAAACTATATATCTGGGGATTGGGTTCTTTCTAATGTAGCAAATAGGTACAATTATTCTTTACCCTAAATATATCTGAGATTTTTTTGTTGTTTTTGTTGGATTTCCAAAATAGCAAGCATGTGAAAACATTCGTCGTCATTGTATACTTAGACTGAACCAATAAAAACAAAGAGGTTCGAAAATAAACTAAGTATCAGAAACAATAAAACAAATGCAAATGATGGTTAAAAATAGCTTCAATCCAGTTTTTTATCAAATGAAAAAATAAATTTGATGTTAAAAAAATTATATATCTAGGCAATGGGTTTCTTGCTGATGTAGCAAATAGGCACAATTATTCTTTACCATAAATATATCTGAGATTTTTTTTTTTATTTTAGATTTCCAAAATAGTAAGCATGTGAAAACATTCTTCGTCATTGTGTACGAAGACTACAGAAACATCGAAGTTCGAAAAAACTCAGCATTAGAAACAATAAAACAAATCAAACGAGGAATGAAAATTCAATCAGATCTTTCATTAGATATTTTGGGAACGATTCTTCAGATGCTGTAAAATCAGATGGTTAAAAAGAAAGATTTCTGTCCACTTTTTTATCTAGTATTTTATTTTTTCATGAAAATAAATTTGATTTTAAAAATTATGGGATTGGGTTCTTTCTGATGTAGCAAATAAGCACAATTGTTCTTTACCGTAAAATATATCTGAGATTTTTGTTGTTGTTTTTGTTAGATCTCCAAAACTGTAAGCATGTGAAAACATTCTTCCTCTTTTTGTATACACAGACTAAAACCCCACCGAGGTTCGAAAATAAACTGAGCAGAAGAAACAATAAAACAAAGCAAACGAGGAATGAAAATTCAATCAGATCAGATGAAATAAATTTGACGTTAAAAAAAAAATTATATATCTAGGGAATGTGTTTCTTGCTGATGTAGCAAATAGGCACAATTATTCTTTACCATAAATATATCTGAGATTTTTGTTGGGTTTCTAAAATAACAAGCATGTGAAAACATTTTTCGTCGAGGTTCGAAAATAAACTGATCATTAGAAACAATAAAACAAAGGAAACGAGGAATAAAAATTCAATAAAATAAGGTTCAATAATTCAAATGTCCCAAAAGACATTTGATTTCCTGCTATTACATTGACATTTAAAAATATTTAAGGGTGATGCATTTATAATATTAAAAAGTGTCATTCTTCTTGTTTTCAAAAGCCGAATATTTTTAAACTGAGATCATTCACCATTAGAATGATAGATATGCAGCAAATTCAGTGTTACTTAGGGAGCACGGGTGCCAGTTACACTGAATCCACAGTGTGCTACCACAATTTAGAACAAACACCCCAAGACTTCTGGAGGCTAGCTCCTTATTCCTCCTTGGGCCTCTTGCCTTTGGTATCGCAGGCTCCAGGTTTGAAACATGGTGGTGACATGGATGTTTGTTAGTGGTTCGGAATACACTTTAAGCTGTGGGTCCCGGTCTGTTTAGCCCTCGTGTGCACAAAATGACCGTAGAGCGACAAACCAAACCAAACCTCGTTGAGCCCAAAAGCTTTTTTTAATTACTGTGGAGGGATCAAGAACAATAGCAAATTGGACTGACCATTTAACGATTTCTTCTTTATTGGCGCAATAGCCCCATGATGGGACCAAGGCCATCTGCCTACTGGCAGGTTTCGAGACAGGACATGCTTTCTTTTCACGGGGTAGGGTTGTCAGCCCTATTCTCAACAGTCATATTAGACCAGGACCTACAGTTTGAAGTGGGTTCTGAACCACTATAAACATCCATGGCACCCCGGGTCTCCAAACCTTTTTTTTTTCCTAATGCAGCTGGCAGTATTCTAGACAGTTATCTGTATACCATAAATAAGGACTGCACCGCTGTTACTCACCTAGCACTACCCAGGGGGCATGTGTAGCTTGAAGATATGCTACGGACGTGAAAGGAAATTATATATCCCCAACGGTCATATTAGACAAGAACCTACGGTTTAAAGTGGATTCCGAACCACTACAAACATCCATGGCACCACCAGGACTCGAACCCGAAACCTGTTGCAATGAGCCTCAGAGCGGTAGTCACTCATTCATCAGACCCCTATTTAACGACTTATTATTCTAAAAATTTATCGCCACATCTCAGGAATAAACATGAGAGCTTTTCAAAAATATAAATAATAATAATAATAATAATACATTTCGTTACTCAGATCAATTTATAGACAAAATGCGTAAAAAGATTTTTGTTTTACTTAATTTCATTCTTTTGTTTTTAATTGTGTTTTTTTTTTTTATTATTATTATTATTATTTTAAATATTTTTGGGGGTTTCACTGAAAATTAAAATGCAAACTAAGTACATAAGGAAGATTATTCAGAAACCCAACAATGAAACTGATCAAATTAGTATTCTAATTCAGTGGAACTTTTTTTCTTTCGTTCTAATGATCTGGATTAAATTTAAATCCTGTATCAAAATATAAAAAAGCTACTCGAGAAATAAGAAAACGAATTCGAGTTTCCAACTAGACAGGGAAAAAAGGCTTTTGTACGTATTACTTAGAAAGAATGTCAATGAAATTTAAATTGTTTCTTAAGTATCTGCTTTATATAATTACATTTTTATTTGTAAATTTATATTATGCTATTTAAACTATTCAATTTTAATGGAGATATATGATTTGTATTAACAGCATTTACTTTACACTTGCATAAATTAGAATTCAATTTATTAGAATTTTAAAATAGAAAAAAAAAAGTGAAATTAATACTTTGCATGCGTTGTTATCAATTTTTAACTTAATATTTTTACATATTTCATATTTATCACATTTTTTACATATTTAATACATAATTTTTCTTAATTATAATTTTTTAACATATTGATAATACTTTACATACGTAGTTATCAATTTTTTAACATAATATTTTTTTCATATTTTATATTTATTACATTTTTACATATTTAATACATAATTTTTCTTAATAATAATTTTTTTAACATATTGATAATACTTTACATGTGTTATCAATTTTTTTAACATAATGTTTTTACATATATATTTATTACATTTTTTACATATTTAATACATAATTTTTTTTTTTTTAACATAATTTTTCTTAATAAAAAAAAATTTTTTAACATATTGATAATATTTTACAAGCGTTTTAATCAGTTTTTAACATAAAATTTTTTTACATATTTTATATTTATTACATTTTTACATATTTAATACATAATTTTTAACATAATTTTTATTAATAATAATTTTTTAACATATTGATAATACATGCGTTTTTATCAATTTTTTTAACAGAATATTTAATACATGTTTTATATTTATTACATTTTTTACATATTTAATACATAATTTTTTTTAATTATAATTTTTTTAACATATTGATAATACTTTACATGCGTAGTTATCAATTTTTTAACACAATATTTTTTACATATTTTATATTTATTACATTTTTTACATATTTAATACATAATTTTTCTTAATAATAATTTTTTTTTTTAACATATTGATAATACTTTACATGCGTTATCAATTTTTTTTTAACATAATATTTTTACATATATATTTATTACATTTTTTACATATTTAATACATAATTTTTTTAACATAATTTTTCTTAATAAAAATTTTTTAACATATTGATAATATTTTACAAGCGTTTTAATCAGTTTTTTAACATAAAATTTTTTTTTACATATTTTATATTTATTACATTTTTTACATATTTAATACATAATTTTTAACATAATTTTTATGAATAATAATTTTTTAACATATTGATAATACATGCGTTTTTATCAATTTTTTTAACAGAATATTTAATACATGTTTTATATTTATTACATTTTTTACATATTTAATACAATTTTATATATTTAATACATAATTTTTTTTTTAACATATTTTTTCTTAATAATAATTTTTCAACATATTGATAATACTTTACATGCGTTTTTATCAATTTTTTTAACATAAACTCACTTTCGTTTACAAGATATCTAAACGTGAAATTTTCAATTCAAGTTTATTGCTTGATTACCATGGAATGAAATAAGATATTTATATAATTGTCATGTTATTACCTTTATCAGCTGTTGCCGTACGAATTGACTGAAAGTTTAGAAAAGATTTTAAAATTTAATCTCTAATTTAAATTTTAAAATATTAAAATTTTAATTAATTTATTTTATTTTCAAAAAAAATTTGTGTTTCAATTTATACTTTTTTTTTTGTTGTTCTTCAGTGGGGTATCGTATGCTACTTATATATACCACGAACAGTTCATCGATAGACAATGGTCATTTGAGTGTTGTATGAGAGAAACGCCGAAAACTCTCAACGGGCAAACAATATTGATGCGAGGGGCTTATATATTGATGTCTATATCAATCTCTTTCTTTTTTAAAACAGTGACCGTAATGAATGCCTCCAGCGGAACCTGAGCCCTCTCTCGCACGCTAACTACAAGCATTACCACTGGGCAGGGCAGATTTTCCTATAGGCTAACTAGGCTTCAGCCTAGGGCCTCAAGATCAAGAGTGGCCTACATTCAAATTGTTAGCAAAATTAGAATTACACTATTCAAAAACAATAAACATTAAAACACTGAATCGAAAATAAGGAAAAATTCTACACATATGACTAATAAATAAACATAAAAATGTATTGGTTAAGATCAACGCGTTCGGCTCATTGGGTCTGTTCGTTTGTATATACTAGATTGCACCAAAGTATAGTTTTTATTTCATATTTTATTTTCGTAGTCAAAGATTTGTGTTATTTGAATTTTTGTTTCTTTGTAAATGTTGTGTGTTATGTTTGATTAGTTATTATCACAAGTACTACATATATAGAGTTAGTACTATATAGGGTGCTGAGAATAAATGGCAAAATAAGTGTTCGACTTTTTTTTTATTTATTATCCGTGCCACAATTTTTATAAAGATTAGTACCCATCACAACATGTTTCATTTAACATATTGATGTTTATCACAGTGATGATGTATTTTATTATCTCTCATGTAATTTACAAACTTAAAAATGGGAGGTGAAAGGGCCTAGGTACGTGGAATAGCCTAGGGCCTCTTTTCATCGAAATCCGCCCTGCCACTGAGCCATGAGTTTTTCATCATTTATAACTTTTTTCACAAAAAAATTAAATTAGTACGCTACAAAATAAACAAAACAAGTAATTTATTAATTGCTAATAAACAAGCGCATATAATTTATTATACTACTATGTTTTTCGGGAGGTGGGGTGGGGGGCTCTTAAATATTTAATTGCACCTCTGTTTTAATATGAAGTAGTTCCCTCTAATGAAAGATAATAGGAACTCCGTTCTGTTGTGCTTATTGAAGAATAATTCTTTGAGAAGTAAACAAATATTTAATACAATTCAAAATTTGTGCTGCCATCTATCCACAATAAACTTAACTATCTTCTTTAAAACCAAGAAGAAAGTGTAGGATAATTGATGAATAAAAAAAATAAGTCAACTCCAAGGACAATCCTTTAATAATTGATAGAAAAATGTAAGGTTCAACAAATTTTAAATTTTCATTTGTTTAAAAGTCATCTAAATAAAACCTAATTCATTATTCTCATATATCACACAATAAATTGTTAGATAGTAAATTATGATTCATTGCTTTGACTATTAGACTAATTTTACTAATGATTATTTAAAAAAAAAAAAAAAAGATATAGTTTAATTTATGACTGAATATTAAAAACAATTTCGAGAAAAGGATAAAAAGAAGCTTTTTAAGCTAAATTAAAAATGTATGCCAATTATTTTTCCAATACTTAATTTGGTTAAATTACACTGTGTGGCTGTAAAAATGCAATGCCAAGAAGGAGTGGCTTGTAAAAGAAGTAATTAATATTATGTAATTTATTGTTTAATTCCTTTGGTATGCAAAGCTGTCCTGTGCACCATGAGTACAATATAAGTGAAGGAATCTGCAGATTCGGCAATAGATGTCTGTGAGGGAACCAGGGCCGGATTTAGAGGAAAAGAGGCCCTAGGCTATTCCAATTATGAGGCCCTTTCCCTTCCCATTTTTAAGTTTGTAAATTACATGAGAGATAATTAAATACATCATTACTGTGATATATATCAATATGTTAAATGAAACATGTTGTGATTGATACTAATCTTTATAAAAAATGTGGAACGAATAATAAATAAAAAAAAAGTCGAGAACACTTTTTTTGGACATTTATTCTCAGCACCGTATATAGTACTTGTAACAATAACTAATCAAACACAATACAACAACATTTACAACGAAACAAAATTCAAATAATAAAAATCTTTGACTACGAAAATAAAATATGCAATAAAATTATCATATTTTCTGTCAAATTAAATTAAATATATTTAATACATTGAAAATTAAAGCAAATTCAATTCAGATAAATTTATTTCATAATAATTCGCATTTAAAGTTTAAGTATGAATTATTAGAGAATTTCTCCTTATTTTGGATTCAGTGTTTTAGTATTTACTGCTTTTAGAATAGTGTAATTCTAATTTTGCTAACAATTTGAATGTAGGCCCTCTTGATCTTAAGGCCCTAGGCTGAAGCCTAGTTAGCCTATAGGAAAATCTGGCCCTGGAGGGAACCAATTACTTATCCACCTACCCTACTTAGCCATCTACACTTATCCACGGTGCACTAGATGTAATGAAGATGATTAGAAGAAGACAATATACCACGTTCAAGGGTTGGGAGGGGGTGACGTCAAGTATACGTAGACTGATGTATCAAAATGGCAAGCGCCGATGATCACACAATCCGTTTCCGATGACCTATTGCAGTCTATACAGGATTTTCTGAATGCTCCTATATCGACCAGAATCCTTATCCACCAATTAATCATCAGAAACTCGCCCTCATGGCAGCCAGTAAGAAGACTTTCATTGACTGAACTGTACCAATGCCTTCATTTGCAATTTTGATAGGTTAGTGCCACGTGGATGATGAAATGGAACAGAGTCGCGTTCTCTAGCGAGTCATATTTCTGTTTCATCAATGACAATTGTCACTTGCCAGTCTGGAGCCGAAGAGGGGGCAAGTTCAAGCCAACCGTCACACTGCTCAACAACATGGCATCCGAGTTTGAGGCACCATCGTCTGTAATATCCTTTACTTTGATACGTATTGATGGCCCTATTTACAGCCAAATGATATATGGGTGGCTTGCTGTGACCGGTGGCACTACCCTTGGATGCCGCAGGCGTGCCACTACCCCCACCGCTCTTGGCGGTGCTTCAGTGTTTGTGTGCACACCCACGGTGGCACTACCCTTGCGGAATCCACTTTAAACTGTAGGTCCCGCTCTGTTTAGCCTTCTTGTGCACAAGATGATTGTAAACTATGATTCTTGCCATGGAAGTTTGTAGTGGTTCGAATCCACTTTAAACTGTAGGTCCCAGTCTAATATGGCTGTTGGGCATAGGGCTGACAACCCTACCCCGTAAAAATAAAAACATGTCTTGCCTCGAAATCTGCCTGTATGCGGAGGGCCTTGGTCCACAATAAGGCTGTTGCGCTAATGATGATGATGATGATGATGATACCTATATATACAAGTAATGAAATCTGGGTTTTTATACAAAGAAATGAAAAATTAAAAATAAAATTTGATCACATTTATAGTTCACTTCAGGTCGGAGTTCTCGAATCTACGTCGAATCTAATTGCCCAGTCTGATAAACGAAACCACATGAGGTTCACTTTAAAAACAGTCGGAAATCATGCACTCAAACCTGAAACCTGTGTCACCGAGCACCTATGAACCTGAAAGTGACCGTCTTCTTGAAGCCATTATAGATATAATATAGGCCGAGACGTTACAGTAACACTGCAATAGAAGGCATACTTTTTGGATACTGTGGTATTGTTGTTTAAACAAAATGCCAGAAAGGGGTTCTTTTACTAACTCCTAAATCACATGAAAATCTGCAATAACCATAACAAAATTCCCTATTAAACTGAATAGGGCACAAAAAAATTCACTAAGGCTAAACATCTACTTTGTTAATCTGCAATAACCCATCAAAAACCGAACTCCACATCTACATCAAAACAGGTTCGTAACACCTCAGAGACTTGATAAAATGGAGAAGGAACACAATTTCACCAAATAAATTATCCAAAACTAATTTAAGATAATAATGTCGATTTATTTATATTTCAGGCAAATTAGGATATCTTGAATTAAATACAACTTATCTTTATATATCCAGTTATTATTTTTGACATGAAACCATAATAAAATTAAAAATATTACTTCCAAAACATAAATATATAGATCATATATAGTATTCAAAATAGAAAAGGCAAATTAATTAACAAGAAAAGATCCCATATTAATTTAGTAATAGAATAAATAAAATCAACTGAGAAATGTCCAACAAATGTCCTTATGAACTGAAGAAATGTCCTTATGTCCCAGAAATGAACAAATGTCCTTATTTTAATTATGCATGCCTAAACAATTAGAATCCATCAAGTGAAATTTTGAAATTACTCACAAAATTCAACAGCATATCAACATCTGGGGATTGTGCACCTTTACAATGAGCTCTATTTTGCTGCCTCTGATGGTATTCACATCAGACTTGTTGATTTCAAATCAATTGTTCTGAGGTTGTCCAAGACAGGGGATCTCCGTCTTACTCCTCTTCTCAACACAATATTCTCCATCATCGCAGCTTTCTTTTTTCTCACCATCCATCTTTCCATCTTAAGATTTAGGAGTTCGGCTTCACTGGTTCACTGAATGCTGAGATATTTTTGCAGACCCTTCCATCCTCTCTCGATTTTCCCTTTTACCCCCTCGCTTTTATTCTAGTCATTTTTTAAATTACTCACAAAATTCAACAGCATATCAACATCTGTGGATAGTACACCTTCACAATGAGCTCTATTTTGCTGCCTGTGATGGTATTCACATCAGACTTGTTGATTTCAAAGCAATTGTTCGGAGGTCGTCCAGGACAAGGATCTCCGTCCAACTCCTCTTCTCAACACAATATTCTCCATCATTGCAACCAGTGCAGGATTTAGATGAAAAGAGGCCCTACGCTATTCCACTTATGAGGCCCTTTCACCTCCCATTTTTAAGTTTGTAAATTACATGAGGACAATAAAATACATCATTACTGTGATATATATCAATATATTAAATGAAACATGTTGTGGTTGGTACTAATCTTTATAAAAATGTGGCATAGATAATAAATAAAAAAAGTCCACTTATTTGGACATTTATTCTCAGCACCATATATAGTACTTGTAACAATAACTAATCAAACACAACACAACAACATTTACAACGAAACAAAATTCAAATAATAAAAATCTTTGACTACGAAAATAAAATATGCAATAAAATTATCATATTTTCTGTGAAATTAAATTAAATATATTCAATACATTGAAGATTAAAGGCCCCTCTTGATCTTGAGGCTCTAGGCTGGAGCCTAGTTAGCCTATAGGAAAATCCGGCACTGATTGCAGCTTTTCTTTTTCTCACCTTCCATCTTTCCATCTCAATATTTTGGAGCTCGGCTTCACTGGTTCACTGAATACTGAGATATTTTTGCAGACCCTTTCCATCCTCTCTCGCGATTTGCCATTTTTTTCCTTCGCTTTTGTTATTGCCATTTTAAATGATAGTTCACTTTAGATAATTGGTCAAAACTTTCAATTGGACAACGCCCTCGTTGATTTTGAGAGAGTGTTTTGTCTCAGACTTTCTCAGGATAAGTATCGAGATGAGAGTTAAAGGTTGACTTCCCCCGCTCAATGTCGCAGCTAGTCGAATTTTGCAAGTCAATAAATCTCTTAATTGGGCAGTATAATAAGGGTCTATTTTTGCATTCTCATATTTTTGCATTCTCATTTTTGCATTTGCATTCTCTCATTTTTGCATTTTTGCAAGGGTCTATTCCATTCTCCTCTTGATTTGCCATTTTTCCCCTCGCTTCTGTCATTGCAATTTTAAATGATAGTTCACTTTAGATAATTGGTCAAAAACTTTCAATTAGAGGACGCCTCGCGGCCCTCGTAGATTTTGAGAGTCTTTTGTCTCAGCCTTTTCTTCGGCACAAGTACCGAGATGAGGGTCAAAGGTTGACTTCCCCGCTTAGTGTCGCAGCTGGTTGAATTTTGCAAGCCCAATAAATCTTTTAATTGGGCAGTATAATAAGGGTCTATTTTTGCATCCTCAAATTTTTGCATTCTCATTTTTTTTTTGCATTTGCATTCTTTCATTTTTGCATTCTTCTCTCATTTTTTGCAAGGGTCTATTCCATTCTCCCTCTTGATTTTGCATTTTTCCCCTCACTTCTGTTCTTGCCATTTAAATTATAGTTCACTTTAGATAATTGGTCAAAACTTTCTGAGTGAGCGAACGCCTCGCGGCCTTCGTTGATTTTGAGAAAGTCTTTGTCTCAGACTTTTCTCCGGGATAAGTATCGAGATGAGAGTTAAAGGTTGACTTCCCCCGCTCAATGTCGCAGCTAGTCGAATTTTTGCAAGTCCAATAAATCTCTTAATTGGGCAGTATAATTAGGCTATTGTCGCAAGTACACTTTCTCAAAAATAACTTTATCTTTGCTCTTGACCATAAAGCAAGGTAGCATAAAAAACGCCCTAACAGGACGACAAATAACTTAAATTTTTATTCCCAAGAGAATTCCTGGGAAAATTTTACAGGTAATCTCTGCGGCGAAAACACACCCTACGACCAGATATCAGGCATCGGATATCATTATGTCTGAATTTACAGAATTTGTCCATTTTGCCAGGGCGAAAATGTTTCAGAAACACATTATATATATAGAAAGATAGATAGATAGATAGAGATAGATACAGATTAGATAGAGAGATAGATATTTTTCTCTCTAATGCAGCTGGAAAACAAGGGATCAATTCACTGAGGGTTATATTGAAACCGAAATCTAATTATGATAAACGGTTTTATCGATTTAATTTATAGCAATTTAGAGGGTAGAGTTTATTTTTAAGACTTTAGAATGAGATTCCGAAATAGCTCCTACTGTTACTTCGAATATTAAAGTGTAGAACCGGGTGTCAGATTGAGATGCTTATTTCAGTTATAATATCACATTTCATTTTGAAGTGAACATCTTCAGCAAAACTAAATTCCATTGGAGTAAGATTCAGGGTTTATTCTAAGAATAAAAAGCAAAATTTTACAAAATATAAATTTTGTTTAATCCATATTGAAGAGAATCATAAACAAAACAAATAAACTAATTTAACAAAAAAAAATTTTATTATTATTTCTGCTTACTTAAATAGAAATACTATTAATTACTTTTTTTCAGAAAAGATTGAAAAATTAGAATAGAACAAAACGAGGATCGGAGCTGCCTAATACGAAACCTTTAAAACTACAAGAGAGATTAGCATCAAAATAATGTGTGTTAAATTTAAATTTATTTTGAATCATATTAAACCTACAAACACAATAGAAATTAAAAGAAATCGCGATGGTAAATGTAGGTTATCCTATAGTTATATCATATATAATATAGTTTCTTCCGAGGCCTGTTGTAAACATTTAACCTCTAAGTGAGTTGCAAAAAGCAAAGCTGCTATTTGATTGGCTGAAATTCAAAAATTCGTTTATTTGCCGAGAAGTACTTCAAGTATGCATACAAACGATAAGAAATAAACACAAAAGGCTTTGGTGTGTGCTCGGTGACAGGTTTCTTTTTTGAACTCTTGTTTTGTCTCGGGTTTCGTAAGTTAAAAATTTTCTTTTATTTTTTTGAAATCTAATCGGTTTCTCACCTGGTAGGTTACCGGTAAACTTTAGTTTGTTTTTACATAATTTGTCCAAGGTTGTGGTTAATGTTTTAAAGCGTAAAGGGAGGGCCTCACTCTCTAAGTGGGCATACTTAGAGGTCTGAAATGGCAGAAAAAAAAATAGTAATTCTAATAGCATGGATGTTTCCTCGGAAATAGATCTCAATTTTATCTCTTCTAAAGATATCACATCAAATTGCATTTAGCACATGAAAATGGAGCGCACTCATTTGTAATCGTATTTGAGGTGATAAATGGCTCAATTCCAAGGGCTCATCCTAAAATATTAAAAGATGACATTTCTTCTAAAATGAGCACGTTAAAACACATTGAGTTTATGCGTATCACTAGACAGAATAAAATTATGTTTTCAACCTCTCACTATGATACTGCTAAAGAACTGGTAAATATTAAAGCCATATTGGGAGTTCCGGTAAATGCATCACTTTACCCGGAAAAGATTTCTACCCGTTTCCTTTTACATAACATCCCAACAGACATTCCACTTTCTGAACTCGCTTTGGAATTGGAAGAAGAAAATAGGGTTTCAGTAATAGAACTCAATAGATTTGCTAGTAAAAGAACAACTCCGACTTTCACCTCTCCGGTTTTAGTTTCAATTTTGGGTACGATATTACCTGAATACATAAGACTGTGGCTAACCCAGCAAAAATTTCGCTATTTGTGGATAAACCACGTCAATGTCAAAATTGTCACTCGTTTTCTCATCCGCCTCAAATTGCAAAAATCTCTTACTTGTGAATTCTGCAGTTCCAATCATCATATTAATACATGTACCGAACAAACTCCCAAATGCATAAACTGTAGCAAAACTCATAAGGCCACAGACATGAATTGTCCTAGCCGTAAAGCAGAAGAAAAATTTTTACAATTCAAAACCCTCAACAGGCTTTCTTTTGTAGAAGCGCGAAGAATATATCGCGTTCGAAAAGAAGATTCATTTTCCGCTAAAGTATAAATTTCTTCTCCACCTAATTACATTACTAAAGAAGAAATTACTACATTATTTCAACAGCACACCATGGAAACTCAAAATTTAGTGAAGGAAATTTGTCATGCACAAGCATCCAATTTCAGGAGTCACTCAAAGTACTCACAGAAAATATAATAACTAGTATAAATTCCCTCAATCAAGCGATAAAGAAACTCTCTTTACCTCCAATGACAAAAATTAACATCTTCGGGTAAGGAAAAGAAAAGATTAAAACTAAAAACCAGAGTTTTGAAACCGCGCAAGACTTTGATTTTACGGGAAAAAAAAGTCGATAGATCAAGATTATCCTTCTTTAAATTTCTTTACTTCTAGTTTAACTTAATTACTGTTATTGAAAATTATAATTTTGCATCTTGGACTCATTGGATTTTTATTTTTTGTTGTTGATCAATCTTTATAAACTTTTATATTAATAACTACAACAATGTTTAAGAAGTGCTACAATGGAATGCTCGTAGCATTCGAGCCAAACGTCCATATCTGATCCAATTTTTTCGTCCAATGTCAGTGTTAGCAATACAAGAAACATTTCTTAATTCGTCAATGTCAGTGTTGACAATACAAGCAGAGGAGGTCTTTTAGCAATTCTATTTTTCAGCAAGAGTTTTTACTCTGGCCAACCTTCCGTTCTGATAACGAAATACAAGAAGTTACAATTCATATTTCACATAAAACTATAACTATAGTTAACATTTATTCTCAAAGGGGTATTTTCACTATTGAATGGCTGGATACAATTAGTCAACAACTTCCCTCTAACTGTATTATTCTCGGAGATTTTAATTCTCATCATCCCATTCTCGGATCCCACCTCTTCTACAACTAGTTCAGAAATACTGATCAACTGGATTCTTCCAGAATAATCTTAATATTATTAATACTAACACTCCCACTCATATTACTCCGACAGTTACATCGCTTATTGATCTCTCCATTGCCAGCGCAGACATTTGCCCTAATATTTCTTTTGCTGTTCACTCCGATCCCTGCTACAGTGATCATCTTCCGATACAGTTATCGTTTCAACTTTCTGCTTCACAAAAATCTGTAGATCGATCATATTATGGTCTAAAGTCCATCATTTTCCTCAAGATCAGAAAATCTTGATCGCACCTTTTCTTCATACTCAGATTTACATTCTTTTTTTCTTAACTCAGGCTCTCCTTAACAACAAAAAACTTCATAAACCTCTCACAGTCAAAACCTCCGTGGTGGAACTCCCCGCTGCAATAATCTTTTAAACCAGAAACCACTATTCATAATAGAAACAATATTCTGGATAGCAATAAAATTTTTCATTCTAATAATTCTTTCATTTCAGACCCGACGCAGCAAGCTAATTTATTAGCTACTCAGTTTAATAAAACCTTTTGACCATCAGTTTATTCCATTTGATCTTTCTGACAATTACAACCAACAATATAATAGACCAATTACATTTAACGAGCTAAAAGATGCTATCCGCGCTGCTCCTAATACTTCTCCTGGCAGTGACAATATACCTGCAAAACTTATTAAAATTCTTCCTGATTCTTATCTTTTTCATCTGCTTAATATCTTCAATAGTATTTGGTTAACTGGTAATGTTCCTCAGGAATGGTTAACAGCTAAAATTATTCCTATCCTTAAACCCGGAAAAGACAGCACTTCCCCTACCTCCTTTCGTCCTATCGCGTTGACTTCTATTATTAGTAAAATCTTTGAACGTATTGTTCTCAAAAGAATCATTCACTTCACAGTTCATGATAAATTCCACCCCAATCACTCAGGATTTATTCCTTTCAAAGATTGCATGTATTCATTGTCATTACTGCATCATAAAATAATTGAAGCCAAAAACGCCAAAAAAATTTTGTATTTTCTTAAGTTGGATATTTCTGCCGCATATGACTCAATTTGGAGAGATAGCCTTATCTATAAAATTTTACAGGTTGGCATAAAGGGAACTGCTGCCAGATGGATAAACAATTTCATTAATAACAGGAATTTTTATGTCAATTGGAGAAACTCTGATTCTATGAAATTGTTTTCCACTCGTGGTGTACAGAAGGGAAGTGTTCTCAGTGCTTTTCTCTTTTACCATTTATATGAGAGATATTTACGAGATCATTCCTGAACATATGGAATGCTTATTGTATGCTGATGATATTTTTCTTTTTAGCAGCGATCATTCTTTGGAAAAAGTCCTTCATAACCTTCAAAATAACACTTCATAAAATAATCCAATGGTGTGAAACGTCGAAATTTACCCCTTCAACCAGAAAAGTGCGAAGCGGTTAACTTTTCCAATAAAAAAAGCAACAACCAGCTCAACAACTGCATATTTATAATATCCGCATCCCTTGGAAACAACATACACGTATTTTAGGTATCATATTCTCTTATAACCTCACTTTCAAACAACATTTCCAGTATCTTAAAAGGAAAGTTATTAAAAAATTAAATGCTCTTAAAGCAATTGCTGCTAATTCCTGGGGTTGTCGATCCTATCATTTAATTCAAATTACAAATACCACTATTCGTAGTTTACTAGAATATGGAGCTCCGATTTTTATCTCCTCTAGCCATAGTGACTTCCAAATACTTAGCCCTTTATATCATCTGGCTTTTTGCGTATTGCAGCAGGTCTCCCAAGGTGGACACCTATTCCAGTTTTACTTAAAGAAACTGATCAACTTTCATTGTTTCAGAGGTTGCATATGCTTGCAAAGCGCTTTTTCATTAAACAAATTTCTTTTGATTCCTCGTCTCCACTCACCATTTATCTTAGATCGAGTAATAAAACTCCAAGGTTAAAACGTCCCATTTCATTACAATGCTTTTTTGCTGATCTCTTAAACAATTTAGACATCCAGCCTTCTAATTTAATTCCTAATTTTCCGCCAGTTAGAGTAAATTCGACAGTCACTTTTCATCTTGGCGATTTACCTTTTCAAACCAAACAGTTACCTCATCATATCATAAAATTTCTCTTTTTGAACAATACAAAAATGAAC
Organism: Caerostris extrusa; assembly: GCA_021605095.1. NCBI lineage: Eukaryota > Metazoa > Arthropoda > Arachnida > Araneae > Araneidae > Caerostris > Caerostris extrusa. The sequence continues at coordinate 248,579 of BPLR01004549.1, read as the reverse complement.
ATTGGAAAGATAGAATCATTTTAGCCTCCGACGCCTCTAAGACAGAACTTAAACATTCAATAGCAATCATTAATTCTTCACAAGAGTCTTTATCTGGACAGATTTCAAATCATAATAGTATTTTCACAGGAGAAGCCCTAGCACTCCTGTTAACTCTTTCTACTTATGTTCATTCTGCTCATAAATATATTATTCTCACAGATAGTCTATCCGTTCTTCTAGCGTTACAAAATTGTAACATACATTCTAATCGTATCATTCAGTTTCTGGGTAATAAACTTCAAGATCTTAGCAATAGTATTTCATCAATTGAATTAATCTGGTCCCCAGTACATGTTGGTATTAAGGAAAATGAACTAGCAGACTCCCTTGCGAAATCTGCAACAGATTCAATAATTTTTCATTGGATTTCACCGGAAGATCTCATCTTTCAACTAAAAAGAAAGCACAACTTAAAGCAACGGAACAGTGGAAGGGTAGCAAATATGCTCAGGAACTCATGCACTTGAATAATATTAAACCTACACACAGACTTTTTCCTAATCATCGAAGGGAGATACTCTTATATCCAGGTTCCGCACAAAAACATATCCTTGCAACGCAAAAACTCCACAGATTTGGCCTAACCTCTTCTCCATTATGTTCAATCTGCAAAACTCCAGAAACAGTGGAACACATTTTGTTCCAATGCAAAAAATATGAAATTCCCGAAACAAACTCCAAAGTGCTTTTGGTTATAAAGTTCTTTCATACTCATGGCTATTCGATATGTCTGAAGATGCTTATTATAAAACAACAGTAATTCTACAATTTCTACGAAAAGTCTCGTAACCCCGTCTTCTATGGGGTACCCCATATTGGTTTTTCGTGTTAGCTCATTTCATTTTCGTTTCACGTACTAGTAGTACTTCATGCGTTCTAAATCATCGTTTAAATGCTAAAATGTTTTATCGTTTGATTAGTATTTTATCCATTCCTTTCATGTCCAAATATACTTCTTTTATTGTTATTCTTTTGATTGTTAGAAAGTGTCGACAACGTTTATGGTATTTCAGAAGGAATTTTGGACTCCTGAAATTTCAAAATGATTTCAGTGTTTTCGAATTTTTCAATGATTTTGGAATTTTAAATTTTTGAGTGTATTTTAAGGAGGTCTTATTTACACTTCTGCAATTTTGGTTGACAATAAAACATTCGGATAATTTGAGATAAAGCAGCGTCAGCGAGCATACATCTCAAAGCGTCAAGACAAGACAAACGATAATGCAGTAAAAGATATTTTATTACATAAATCCGTAAGTTGTAATGATTTTTCGTACAATAGTGTTTCTACTCGTTTTATGACTTGGTTTGAGATTTATGTATAATTGATAAAACTGCACTATCTTTTTTATACGGATGTCCACATTTTGTGGAGTAGATCATTAAACTGTCATTCCAAACCAATATTGATGATGATGAGATAAAGTATTTCATCATATTTTCTACTCAAATTTAAAACTTACTAGTTCATTTTTGAATATTTTTTATAAATTTCGACATGTTTACTCAGCGTGACATTTCATTAGAAGAGTATTTTAATGCGAGTTATTCCGTAGAGGAACCATCAAAGAAGCAGAAGCTAGATTATTTACATAATCCACCAAAGAAAAGTAATAATGCATCCTCAGGAATGAAGGCATTTCAGTTACAGGATATTTTAAAAAAATGTCCCATTCAATTCTGTCAACATCTCGAACTTATTGCATCTTCAGTGACGTGTTATTGTGGTCAACCAATGAATCTTGCCTTTCGCAGTGGAATGTCTGATGGCTTCCAGTGGTGTTGCAAACATAAAAAGACACACTGTAGCACTTTGTCTATAAGAAAGGGCACCTGGTTTGAAAATTCCAGGTTGGCCATATCAGATATCCTATGGATTGCGTACATGTGGGTATACCAGTATTCGTACTCATCCATGATCCATGAAACTGATCAAACAAGCCACACTTTACTTCAGTGGAATCTTTGTTGTCAAGAGACATGTAAACTCATCCTGGAAAGCAAAAAAAATCCAATTGGGGGCTCTGATAAGATAGTCGAGATTTTTGAATACATTGTTCAGGATGAAAGGAAGTCAAAGAAACAAAATGACAAAAAGGAAAATAATAAAAAAAGGAAATTTTGTGCTCTTCAACATTTTAGCACTAACTTGATCTGTTTTACACTAGAAAATGCAAACTCAGATGCTGTATGTGAAATATTAGATGAATATATATTATCTGGGACAACAGTATTTGGCAATGCATGGAATTCCTTTGTAGATCTAAACTCTGTCGATTTTGAATACTTCACAATGGAAAAAGAAATCACTTTTTATGATTTTGTTACTAAAACAGAAATAGACACAATTGAAAAGTTTTGGGAAATAGCAAGAAGACAATCTCCAGGCTTAAATGTTGAGTCTGGTCCTAAATTTTATGAAAAATTTTATCGAAAGTCATTATCCTTTGCAACAGATCCATTTATTACATTTCTAAAAGATACAGCTATGACATGTAAGCCACAAAAAGAGACATATAGAAAAGAAACATCAAAAGAAAAACATAATGCAAGTTAACTATTGTATATGTGCTATCTAAGTAAAATGCTCTTGCTATTTTTTACATTTAAAAAAAATACTCAATTTCAATACTCAAGTTTATTTTGAAGTGTACCTTTAAATTTTTTAAAAGTAATGGAAGGCATATTTTGTTCCATCAGGACTCTGTGCACATAAGTTAACCTTTTTTTCCTAAGGTTCCCTGAATATTATTTTAAGTATTTTGTATATGTTATTAAATATTTAAAGTTTTTTATGTTAAAGTATTTTGTATATGTTAAAAATATTAATAAAGATTCTTTAAATAAAAATATATGTTATGTTATTAAAAGTTCATTTTATAAATTTCCTTTTCGTAAGTAATATGTACTAATATATTCTTTAGTAATTTAATTACATGTTATGAATAAAAGTACAAGGTAAAAAAAAATTTTAGGGATCACTTTTGATGCATTTGTATTCTTTAATACTAGTGTAAAAATGGGAAATGTTTTTCAATATGACAGTAGATTGTCTAGATCACATTGACCATGATTTCAGTGCACATAGTATCATTTTTTTAGGGATTTTCATTTTCAGGGATTTATCATTTTTTTTAGGGATTAGGCATTTTCATATTTTATGAGCAATTACAAAGGAAATGACATCTGATAAATTGTTGACAAAAAGGAAAAATAATATATTTTATCTTTAAATGAAAATAAAAGTTATTGTACTTTATCATATAATTAAAAAAAAGCAAAAAGAAACTTATTAAAACAAAATATGACTAGTTGAGAACAGCTGAGAAACAAGCATCTTATATAACATTGAAATCACTGATTGGCATTTTTCTGACTTATTAGGTAAATCTCCCTTTTCCACTGTTTTCTGTTTAAACAAATAGCAGGGTTACAAAAAGTATAGCCCATTCTTTGTGATTATAACTGCTATATTACGAAAATTAAAATGCTTATGAGGGAAAAGGTGTCAATATTAGAGAAGTACTCAGTACCGAAAACTTGTCCTGACATGACTTTATAGAGTTAAAAACTTCTATAATGTGCAAATATTTTTATTTTTATTTGTACATAACAATTGTAGTTTAACATGATAAAAATAGTTATTTTGAATTTATTCTAATATATACTATAGTATTTCATTTAAATTTAATTGGGATAAAGAAAACTGTTTAACAGCAATCAGATAAAGAAAGTGTTCAAACTTTCCTTAATATTTAAAATTTCCCATCAAATTTATTATGATCTACTAAATTTATATTGTTGAGACAATTGAAATATAAAACATTTCCAGACTTGTGAATAAAGAAAAATATATTTAATAAATTACAGAATTCACCATCAAGATTTTATTTTTTGACATTCTTTATACTAGCTTCAACCCAGCATTGTTTTTAGAGAAAAATGATTCCTTTCTTTAAAATGGAATTTTAAGGGATGATCTATTACTTCCCAATAGACATCTAATTGCCTTCTTGAATGGAAATAGTGAAATATTTTTTTTATAATAAAATTATCATAAGGGGGACTATAGAAAAATTTTATGTGTTTCTTAAAAACTTGAGTTTAAAAAAAAAATAGATCCAAGTAGTTTTATGCATGTATTTTTGGCTTTTATGCATGCATTTTTTGTGATATTTTTATATTGTTTTCATATATTTAACATAATCTCTCAATTTTCCTAATTATGTGTATTTATATCATTTTCTAATGGCATGTTTAATTGAAAAACTAAAAATGGTTATAACTTGTTTAAAAAACACTGAAATTATTATGATTTAGAATATGTGTAGTCTGAATGTAAGGATATTCCAGTTCTAATAAAGTGTAATAAGAAGAATTTTATCTTTCTTTTTTTTTTTTATATGTACTCTTATATTATTTTATTTTTAAGATGTTTAATTCTTGGATGATTTTAAATAGTTATAATAGATTATTAGCTGTTCTTAATGAGCTTTACAAAATAAAAGGTTTGAAAAGATTCCTCATTTAAAACAATGTCACTATTAAGTGATTATAGTATGTATATAGTTCATTATTAAAGTTCTTTATATCAGTATTACTTATCATATAATTAATCATTTAACTTCATTAGAGCTTGGTTAAGTGATAACTTTTGGGAGTATTTAATGAAAGCAAAAGTAATAAAATATTTGTTCTTTTTCTATGTTATTATGTCCAAGACCAAGCATTTTGACCTAAGATAATTTGTCATTACAATAGCGAAGCTCAACTGTATGCAAGATCTATCAGTACAAGCCTGCTATAATGCATCCCCATTTTACCACTACAATTGTGAATGATTTCTGAGAGTTGTACATCTTAATCCACAAGCCCAATAAAAGAACTTTCATACCTACAGATTTATTGTGCCCAACTCTATCATCTCTTCCACTCTATGGAAGCTTTTCCTTTTGCTTTGCTTGTTGAGTTTGAACCAGGTTTCTCTGACTCAGAAACCAACTATTTACTTACTGTGGCCCTTTTCTATCTGAATAAAAATTTAAATATTTATTCATTTAGATAATGCAAAAATTGAATTTTATTATTTAGCAAATTAACTTTTCAAATCATTAAAAAACATATCACACAAGTAATATCATTATGTTAGTCATAGCTAATATAGAATAATCAATTTTTAAAAAATTAAGGACTGGACTACATATTTTATTTCAATGGAACCAAATTTCAATGTTTAGCATAAATCAAATTTTTGTTAAGTATTTAGAATATCTTTTATCTTATGAAGCACTTAATAAAGTCATAAAACATTTTGTAAGCACGCAATTTAATTTTTCAAGAAGGCTTTTTAATGTTGGAATTCTAAATTTATATAAAAGCTGCATCTGTTAATTGTTAAATTTAAAAAAATTTTTATTTTAAATTTAATATTTTATTTAGATTTCTCAAATGATTTTTAACATAAATTTCAAAGACATTAACATCTTTCATATATGGCTGTTAGAAAATTTTAAAAGCCTTCATAGGTAACAATTTTTTTGTGTAAAAAAAAATTTATCTCCTGATTACTAAAAATACAATCGATTGATCAAGTTATTATATCTATAAGTTATTACAATAGTTTCATTTCTCCCCTCTTGGGAAATCATTCATTACATCAGAAATAATTGGATAAGTCCAAACAAAATATTTTATTACTATAGTAAACTTAATTTTTTATGATCACAATATGATTTTAATATACTTTATGTACTTTTTTTTTTTTTATTTCATATCTCTTTTTACTGCATATTGACCAATCAAAATTATGCAGGTAATTTTATTTTATTGCTTCATAGTATGTTATATTTGTTTAGAGAGGAATATTTCTTAATAATTTAAACATATATTATAGCAGTATAGAAGGTGTTGTAATTGAAAATCAAGTAGATTTTGCAAGAAACTGAAAAGTCATGATTTATTTTATCATAAGTCATAATTATTTTTATTTATTATTTTAAAGTCATAATTTATTTTTATTTAGTTTATTTAATATGTATATTTAAAATGTTGGGAGACCTTTTCTGAAAAAAAGACGGAAAAATGAAAGCTACATTCACTAGCTGTGAAAGTTTCAGAGCGTTTAGAATCAAAAATAAATCCCCAAAAGTGGTCTGGTTATTATCTTGTAGGGGGACAGAGCTGAAAGCCATTAAGTGGCAGTAAATTATTACAAGAAAATGTGGAACTAGGTCTAATAGTGTTAGTGTAGCAGCTGAATCTGTTAATTATAGACAATTACATCTATGCAAATTGATTGTTTTTTATATTATTTCTTAACCAGGATTGTTTTAAGTACCTTTTAAACAATCATTAGATTTTTTTCTCAAATATTTATAAAATATTTTTTAACTTCTGATGCAATTTTTAGTAGCATTATATATATATATATATTCAGCTCTTTGTGATTTCACCCAACTTTTTGCCATTGTCCTGTGCTCCTTTTCTGAGTGTTCAAGTTTCGTGAAAGGCTTCATTTTTCTGTGTTTCCATCATGTATACAACTGTTCTGCATCTATCTTTATTGTCTTTCTTCAAGGTTTCTTCATTCCAGAGTTGCCCTTTTCCAAAAATTTCCATTGCCTAAATTCCTGCAGTTCTATGTTCGATCTAAATATCTCCTCTCCTGTGTTTTAGCCACTCTCTTTCCTACAGAGTATTTTGAAGTTTAAGATTTCAAACATATGCACTAAGTGTTCTTTTTGTGCATTTTTTGTGACTCCAAAATTAGCTCAAAGGACAAAAGAAAAAAATTAAACAGTAAGAAATAAACTAAATGTGTTTATACATTTTACCAATTTCATATTTTTTTTTCATACATGCATTAGTGCATAAATTTTAAAATTTGTATATTTGATTTCATATATAATTCAAAATTTACATAAATATAACTTTTTTTAATTTAAGTTTTTATGGAGTCTTATAAATTTTATCAAAATTAAAGTTTGTTTAATTAACTTATAAACCATTTTTTTCATGTTAATAAAATGTCAAAATGAAAATACTAATGTACAAAAGGGAAAAAATTTACTAATATAAATAATGTGTTCAATGTTGAAGATTGAAAAAGGGATTTACAATTAAGATGATAATGAAGTATAGGATAAATGAGTACACTTTTCTAACAATACATTGTGGCTCTTCAGAATGTCAACATTAAGGAAGCAGAGCTCAATTTATTAATTGATTAATATTATCACATTTTTGTAAAAAATAAATATAAAATCTTTTTATCATTTCACATAACATATTGATGTTGTACATAAATTCATTTTGATTGTTCAATATAACTTACCAAGAAGGAAGATTTTTCTGAAAAATATACAATTTTCCAAAAATAATTTACACATATTCCATGAACTTTTTTTTAACTAAGTTAAAGTTGAGATTGAAAATGAATTTCTACTCTAATTTTTTTTTTATTGCTCTTGATAAAGATTTATTATAAATTATTTTTACTATTCTATGATTGAATTTTTAATATTTTTATTCATTCTGTCAGTTATTATTCTAACTTGATTCATCATGTTTTTCAGCATTAATTGATTGATATTTTATCATGCCTTAATTATTGAAATATTTTGTATACTTCAATTGTTTCCCACTTTATCATGTTATATTTTTGAAAAATTCTGTATTATTTAAAAATGTAGATAATTTATGGGTACTAGTTCAGAATTCTCTCTCCACATTATGGTGAGTCTGACTTACAGTGCAAGCATTGCATGCTACCTCTTCCGGAAAGAGGGATTATTCTTGATATACAACTAACAAATTCAGTTGCTACTCTAACCCCTATTAAACTTAGTCCAGTATTTGGTAGTAACAGGCAATTCTAATTGCTGTACTTCTACAATTTATTGCTGGCTTATAGCTCTCACTTGCCAGATATTAACCATATCACTTCCAGTGATATGTTTATAATTTTGTTCTCTTTGACTGCAGATGCTTAGAAACTTTCACAGATAGTGCACATAACTTTAACCAAACTTTTTTTAATTCCTTAAGAATATTAATAAAATGAAGTAAATAAATTCATGTCTTATTTATCAACAAATTCCCCTTGGTTTTTGACTGTAATTGATTACAGTTTCTTTGCTGTTACATATATAGGAAACAAAACTATATTTACTGGTTGTATTTTGTTCCATTTCTCGCCAAATGAGTATGCTTATATCTATATAGCTTTTTGATTGCATGTCTTTGATGAGTTTTGCCTATTAATAGTAATAGGCATATTATAATTGTCTTGAATAATCGGAAAGATCAAAAGGAATAAACTGATGATCGATGGGTTTTTTGAAATGAGATGCTACTATATTAGCTTGTTGATTCGGATCTGTCATAACCAAAGTAGTGTTTGTATGGAAGACTTTATCGCTAATCAGACTGCCTCTATTATGAATTGTTTTAATAATTTTATATATTTTGCGATTATAGGCGGTAGAAGTACAAACAGAATTCCAGTAATATCTCTTAAGCTGAAAATATAACGACGAAATTTGGCAGATATTTTCTTGTAAGAAATCCAAGGTCGCTTGAAAGTTGAGATCGAGCTTGATGAGAAAGTTTGCGTTTGTCTTAAAAGGGTATTGCATTGTGTATTCCCCCACGGAAGTGTTGGTTGATACGAGATTTCATAGTTTTTCTCATTGTAAAGGAGAGCATGTGACAAGAAAGGGAAGTCAACATATGATGCAAAAATGCTAGAAAGATTCTGTTGATCTTGAAGAAAAGATGAACTTTAGACCATAAAATGATCGGTTTTTAAGTTTATTGAGGGAGAAATTATTTGAAATAATTGAATAGGTAGATGATCGCCGTCAAAAGGGTCTGAGTGTATAGAGTAAGATAACTAGGGGTGGGGGTAAATATTTGCACTTGCGATGGAGAGATCAATAAGATTTAGAATTTGGAGTAATGTCTGTGGGGATGTTGGTATTAATATTTAAATTATTAATAATCAATTAATCAAAATTTCAGAACTGATAGTAGAATAAGCGGTTCCTGGAATGGGATGATGCGAATTAAAATCCCCAAGAATAAAGCAAGTAAATGAATGTTGATAAACCCCATCCAGCCATTCCATGGTGAAAAGACTCCTGCGAGGATATATATTGACTATTGTGAAAGCTATACGCGGGAGATGTAGTGTGATGGCTTGTATTTCGTTGTCTGAATAAGGAAGATTGACAAGATTAAAAACTCGACTAGAAATACTGGAATCAACTCAATTAAAAGCCCTCCTCTTCGTGTATTATTCTGGCTATCACTTCTGTAAAATAGTTTACCAAGTAGTTTAAACTAATAATCGGAATTGAGAAATGCTTTTATTGCTAGGAGTGACACAGAAAAAAATGAATTAGAATCGTTTGGCTCGGATGCTACGACCGTTTTATTGTAACATGTTAAAAGTTATATTGGACATGAAAATAAGGTGTTTTTTTTTTTAAATTGAAGAATATTTAATGAATCAAACAGCCTAAATCGCTTATTTAGAGCTCCAAAATTTGGTAATGAAGAATGAAGATCGATTACCTTAGTCTGTTAATTTAGTCGCTGTACTATTGAAATCATACAAAACCTTGACTCCTAATTTTGGTTTTTATTTTTTTAATGTCTTTAAATGGAGGAATTGGAGTAGTAATTGTAGGAGAAGAAAGTTCTGTATAGCTTGACTTAGGGATGCGAGATTTGCAGTTATATTGTCGGTGAGCGTTTTAAGGGATTCTTGAAAGATAAAGGCCTGTGCCTGAATTGTTGAGTTTACAAAATTATTTCAACAACAAGCCTTGTAATTTCTTCTTACTAATATAATAGAAAATAGTGCAGGTTTTTAATTTAATTGAAAAATATCTTTCTTCGGAGTGCGATATAGTCTCCGAACTTGAAAAAATATTTTTATTGAGAGTTTAAATTTTAGAAAACTTTTACCTTTCGTTTAGTAGATTTGATGTTCGCGGCTTTGTGATTTGCACTACAATCGATACATTTGGGAATTTGCGCCGAGCACGATTCTATAGAATGTTGGGCACTATAGTATTCACAGACAACTGAATTTTATAATTTACTATTAGAGTATATGAACAACATTTTTTATACTGACGAGGTTTATTGTAAAACAGTAATTTTTTGTTGTGTTAATCATAATCGGGCTTAGTCTAGTAAAATCGTACCAAAAATAGTAACTAAAACTGGAGTGGAAAAGGTAGGGTTTCCCGTTTTCCTACAAATCGGCGAAGTTCTGTGACAGAGAAGTTGTTTTCTTTCAATTCCGTTGCAAGCTCTGCGAGGGATAAATCTATAGGTAAACTATGCAGAAAAAGTCTAGTACAGATCTTTTCATGATAAAGGGAAGTTTTGATTGAAACGCCCAGGATGGCTTTAGCTGAGCGGACGTGTTTTTTTTCCTCTCCCTCAATTCTGTTTGTTTTCTAATGTTTCACCTCATTGGTATGTGATTTTTTTTTCCCCTCTTATTCTGTCTTAATCTCTTTATTACCTTTCTCTATTTGATTTCTTTGGTTCTATGTTATTATTTTGTTGTATAAAATGAGTAGCTAAATTCTAGAATTCTTTTTTAGAACTTTTAGCTAAATTCTAGAATTCTTTTTTTTTTTCTTCTGTATTTTACTGTGTAGGCGCAGAATTGTTCGGGTTTTTTTTTTTAGCTACGAGCGTTTCTCACTGCCTTTACTCAGTAAAGTGCATATTTATTTTCTGTTTTAGTCAGTAGTTTTTTTAAATATTTGGTTTTGTTTATTTTATTCTATTATGGCTGTTGTCGAGGGAGTTTCGCTCTCCTCAAACAGCACAACCATGTCTCTCTCCCCTGCTGACCAATCAACCAGTATGCTTCATTTGATTGACGTTAATACTAACCCGACAGCGTTTAACTTTATTCAAGAAATTGATCAACTTAATATTAGCATTAACAATTTTTCATCATTCATTGAGTGCGAAAGCCTCAATGATCATCTGAACAACATTGAAAATTGCTTAAAAATTGAACCTCAAATACCTAATTTAGATCTTTTTATACAACTTACGCTTTCTAATATTACCAATAAAAACTTAAGGAAGCAAATGAGTCTCATCTTGCTGAAACTCAATGATTCAAACAACTCGGTAACTACTCCTACTAAAAAGAAAAAACTTAAGGTCACACAAAAGGAAAGAAAAAATTTAGCTAAACGGCCTAATACCAGTGATCCCACTGTTATCAAGTTATCTTCCAAATTTGCTTGCCTTAACCCCGATGAAAGTCTTGGTCCTAGTGATGCAGACAACATACCTCCTGCTAAAATTGAAGACATTTCAAAAAATGTTGATAAATTACATCTGGACGAAAACAGTATGGACACAGATCTCACTAATGACCAGAATATTGCTTCTTCTTGTCCTGCACCCCATACTACTAAATATGTTCCTCCAATTATAATAGACAACATACAAAATTCTACTGAAATTCTTAAGAACTTCAACCAGATTACAAATTCAAAGATTGAAGGACGCCTTTCTGGAGGCAAATTAAAAGTTTTTCCAACCACACCTGATGACTACAGATCCATACGGAAGCAAATTGATCACCTGAAACTTAAAAGTCATACATTTGAATTGCCCCAAGAAAAGCAACTTAAAGTTGTAATTCGCGGACTGCCTTCAGATCTCCCAATTGATGTCATCATGCAGGAACTCCAAATTCTCAACTTTCATCCTGAATTCATCACTCCACTTCGTAATCGTGCTGGTACCGGCAATCTACCTCTGTACCTAATAGTTCTACCAAAAAATGAACAAAACAAAAGAATTTTCGACCTATCCACCTTATATTACTTTAGGGTCAAAGTTGAACCACTCAGAAGAAAATCAGGACCCAGCCAATGCTATAAATGTCAAGAATTCTATCATCATAGCAAATTCTGTACAAGAGACCCTCGATGTCTCAAATGTGCTGGACCTCATGCCACCAAAGAATGCACCAAAAGGCCAGATGAAGCTCCCAAATGCGCCCTTTGCTCTGGAGAGCATACTGCAAATTTCTCAGGTTGTCCTAAAAACCCTGCTAATTTCACTCCTGCTCCTCCCCCGAAGGTCAACGCTTGGACGGAGAGACTTAAAAAACAAGCACAACAAATGAAGCCTGAGAACTCCAACCAATTGTCTCTTCCCGCTCATCAGAAGGCTTCTCCAACTCTTCCTCCTTCTTCAGATGACTTTCCAACTCTTCCTACCCAGACCTCTCACCATACTACTTCCTCCAATACTCTGCAGGCTTCCACGGAAACGCCTCCAATTCCACTCATTCTGCAACAATTAGTTGGGGTACTTTCAAATCTTTCTGTTTTAATAAATGCTCTTCAAAATCAACCAGTCAATAACATTCAATAGATCGACCAATAATTCTATCTTATGCGTGACATGGAACTCCAATAGTCTTAAAGGAAAAATTAATGAATTACAAAATTTTATTTCTGAAAATAAACCTCATGTAATTGCTCTCCAAGAAACACATCTTCGACCAGGCGATTCCTTCAAAATTCCAAATTATATCATATATCGCTCCGATCGTCTTACCCACAGAGGAGGAGGCACGGCTATCTGCATTCATAAAAATATTAATCATCATCAAATTCATTTTACTACAACCAGCTTTGAAAACTCTGCTATCGTTATTAATCTCAAGAATAACCTAAAAATTACTGTTGCTAGCATTTATCGCCCTCCAATTGGTAGATTCCTCACACAAGAACTTGATACAATAGCGAACTCCAATCAACAAGTACTTCTACTTGGTGACTTCAATTCCAAGCATCCTGCATGGAATAATGGACGCAGCAACATAAATGGTTCTATTCTCTTCGATTGGACAAATCTTAATGCATTCAATGTTATTGCTCCTAATGATCCCACATATTTCTGCCTTCACAGTCCTTGCAATAGTACTCTTGACATCGCACTTCTTAAAAATTTAAACGCCGGGCCTGCTTCTTCTATCAACGATCTTTCCAGTGATCATAACCCTGTGATAGTTGAAGTCTCTCATAATTCATTTACGCCCTTCCTCAATAGCATAATCACAACTACCAATTGGAATATTTTTACTAAAATTCTCTCTCAAAGCATTCCTGGTAATCCAGTCATCTCCAATATTCAAGATATTGACAAAATAATTGATAAATTTAACTATGCTGTTACTTCTGCTATCAACCTTGCTAGCAAATCTAAAGAACTCAGTACACCACACCAAAAACTTCCTACTGAAATCACCTCTAAAATTGCGGAAAAAAACAGAATTCGTAAATTATGGCAAGATACCAGGTTTCCTCCGTTCAAGCAATCCGTCAACAAGCTTCAAAAAGAAATAAAGCAAATGATTCACAAATTAAAAAATGACAGATGGAATGAATTTTTATTAGGCCTAAATCCAGAAGATAATTCTCTCTTCAAAATTAACAAACATTTTACCAAAAATATCCCAAAATTCCTCCACTGGTTGGATCCACAGGTCTTATATTCTCATCTTCTGATAAAGCGAACTCTTTTTGCTGAAAACCTTGAACTCTCCTTTCAAGAAAACACTGAACCTTGCGATTACTCTCAAATTGAGCATGTTGAAGATGCAGTAACTTCCTTTCTAGCTGATCATCAAAATTATCATAACAATATTTTTTTTTTCTCCATCTGACATAGTTAACTTAATCAAGAATCTCAACATTCGGAAATCTTCTGGACCTGACAACATTCCAAATAAAGCCTTAATGTGTCTCCCCCTTAATGCCATTACTCATCTTGCAAAAATCTACAACAGCTGTACTAAATATCACTACTTCCCTCCTATCTGGAAAAAAGCAAATATCATCATGTTCCCTAAACCTGGCCAAGATAGGAAATTTCCTCAAAATTATCGGCCCATCAGTCTCCTTAGCTGTGTAGGAAAACTTTACGAAAAACTCTTAGTGAGACATATTACTTCTTTTTTGCGATAAAAATTCCATAATTCCAGCAGAACAATTTGGATTCCGTCAACATCACTCAACTTGTCATCAACTTCTACGTGTCACCAATATCATCACTGAAGGATATAACTATAAATTTTTTACAGGAGGTGTCTTTCTAGATGTCAAAAAAAGCTTTCGATCGACTGTGGCACAATGGACTGATCTACAAAATGATCAAACTTCAATTTCCAACTTGGATCACACTTATCATTACAAATTATCTTAAAAATAGAACCTTTCAAGTTCGACTTCATAATGAATTCTCCAAAATCGGTCGTATTTGTGCTGGTACACCTCAAGGAAGCGTGCTAAGTCCTATTCTCTACAATATCTTTACCTATGACTTTCCTCAGTGCACTAACATTTCCACTTGCCTATTTGCTGACGATTCTGCTGCTCTTGCCCAAGGTGCTTCTATTCTTTATGTCATCAATACTCTTCAAAATTTTCTGAATATCCTAGAGGATTGGCTAACTAAATGGCGCATCGCAATTAATGTCTCTAAATCTCAAGCTATCATTTTCCGAAAAGGACACGCCAGACAACCATATATTAATCTCTCCCTTTTTGATCAACAAATTGAATGGGCGACTAATATTAAATATCTCGGCTTAATTATAGACAATAAACTTACGTTTCGAGCTCATATTCAAAAATCAAAGAAAAATGTTGGAAAAATTTTATCTCACTCTACCACTCATTAATAAATTTTCTAAATTAACTTTGTCAAACAAACTTCTTCTCTACAAACAAGTTCTCAGGCCTATCCTTACCTATGCTGCCCCAATCTGGGGTCTAGCTGCACAATCTAACAAGAAATCTGTACAAATTATTCAAAACAAACTTCTTCGTATTATCACTGGAGCACCCTGGTTTGTCCGCAACTCTACAATTCATCAAGATTTAAAAATTGACTCTATTGACAACTATATTACTAAACTTTCTAGAAATTTCTTCAATACCATTGCTACTCACGAAAATCCTCTCATCAAGGCACAAACTATATTTACGCAATTGAATGGAAAATACAAGTATCCTTTCTCTACTTCTAAATGGAATCGAAGCCTCAAACCACCATAATTTCCTGCTCACTTATCGCTTTTTAGATATTTTACTTCAACGCATATTTACTGATCATAAATTTCTTGTTACGTTTCCATACCGATGATTTACATTTTTCTTACTTTCTTCTTTTTTTTTCTCATCATACGATTACTATTATCTATTTATCATGACTTTTCTTTCCTACTGCCTTCACATACCATTGAGTAGATGAACGCTTCGCGTTCAGGCACTCGACATCTTTATTCAACAATGATGATTTCGTTCATTCTCGTAAACATAAAGGAAATTCATTCAATTGAAGGAAGGCAAAAATAACTATAGACGGGTGAAAATTTCTAGTATTTGATTAAAAAACGTTTTTTTTTTATTTCACTAAGTAATTCATAATTTAGGCCATAATTATTTTTATAAATGAATTTTTATGATATCTTTTATGTCATAATTCTATATTCTTTCCATTAAATATTTCATTTTTTTCATTAAGATAACGAATTTTTATTGAAGAAGTAAATTATTAATATTTTCGTGGTCAACTTGAATGTCTATAGATTTTAGAAATGATGTGTGGCAGTTTCGTGTTACCCTCGTGGTCTTAATCTAAATTTTTGTTGATATCTGTTCATAACAGCGGTAAAATTGTAAAGTGTATTTGGATTGGTAAGTTGAGATTGTTTGTCATAGTAAAATAATTTTATACAGTGGTTAAAAAAAAAGTTTCTGTGCCGCAACTAGAATTTTGTCGTGAATTCTAATATAATTTGTCGACGAAAATGCGTGATAAGGAAATAATTCCAACTATAAAGAGTGTGTTTAAAACAAAAAATTTTTAATTTTCTTTTGGGTTATAAAATAAGTGCCCATCAGAAAAGTTCTAGAAATTGAATGTCAAAAACTTTTCCGTAAGATCAGCGAAAATTAATTTTAAATTGAAATCGTTTGAACTTTGTGCAGTCACAATCGAAATAACTAGAATATTTTGATTGTCACAAAGAATGGAAAATCCTGATATTCATTTTCGAATTTCCTTCTAAGAGACAAATTTATCAGTGCATGAAATAGTTTAAAAGTTCAAGTTTACTATTTAGTAGCCTACAAATCGATATCTTTTGAAATACTTTAGTAACAGAATATATCATTGAAGGAATGAACAGTTAGACGATCAATATAAATTGCGAAATTTGTAAAAACGGAGCTTTTGAAATCCTAGAAGTTATGTACTGAAATTTGTAGTTTTATTAAAAAATTATAATATTAAAAATTATGAGTCACATTAATAGTAAGCAATATTAAGAGTTGACAAAAAAAGTATATAAAAATCAATTGTATTTTAAAAAGTTGGGCAAGTTGAAATTCAATTTATGTAGTTCAAGCAGAAAGAATTCTGATTTAAAGAAAACCAAATCAATAGTTAAGTTTGAGAACCACTGTCATAATATATTAAGTTGATATCGTTGGATAGTTCCTTCTTTTTTTTTTAAATAAAAGTTAATTAATGAAGATATTTTTCCTGATTTATTTTAAATATATATATATATATAAATAATATGGTGTATTTTGATTTTAGATAAACCAACTTTAATATCAAAATATTTTATTTCTTATTTGAATAAAATTTCTTCCCAGATTTTCATAGAATTTTTTTACATTGCTAGTAATTTTATTTAAAATGTTTTAAGGTCTCTCAGTGCTTCCTGATAAAAAGCAATTTATTAGGAATAACTATAGTTGTAATAAATTGCATATTTTCTGTATTAAGTTTCGAGTTTGAATATTTGATATACAAATCGTGTTTTCAAGTAAAAAAATTCCTACCTGTAATCTATAGAAGATTTACATATTTATTTATGTTCTTTAACTTAAAATATACTAAGATCCATTTTTATACTCATCGTAACTAGCACAACATTTTTTCAATTTTTAAAAGCTTTTTTGATCTCTTAATAACAAGATGTATGCATATAAGAACAATATTAGTAAAAAAGAATTAACGAATTTATTTCATGAGAAGAAAGTAAATAAATAGAAGCTTCTCCAAGAATATAAACATCAAATTCAGTGTCATAAAAAGGAATAAAGTATTCATAAATTTCAGATTTAAGAACTATAATTCAAATAAAAATTTAAAAAAAAAAAAAAAAAATTATTCTCAATAATTTTTCTATTCATTAGAGATGAAAATTGGGATTAATATTATAATTTAGTTATTAAATGGGTCTTTTCTGAAGTGCTTTTATTCTTATGTGTAATTTCATTCCAAAATTATTTTATTTACTAGTACAGAGAAGTCACAAGAAAATTTATACAACTTTTCAAATTTTGGAGTAGAAAACTCTTATAAAATTCCAGCAATGATGAGTTTAAATATTTTTCTTTGAAAATATTGCTATATTACAAATCAAAATTTCCTTTTAAAGTTCTGGCTCAAAGTTTTTTTTTTTATCTTAGTGTTAAAAGGATTTTTAAAAATCTTGATACCATTTGCAATTGCACCAAATTCTAAAAAATGAGACTTAAAATTTATTTTTAAAGCACCCAAAGCTTCAATTGAAAAAATCTACAGAAAATGTAGTCTACTGATTGAATGTTTCGCATATATTAAAATGTACATGTTCAGGAAACAGTTTTTGTTCATTTGGGATTGAAATAAAAGCAATTTTATGTTGAAAGTACTTAATATGAGTATATATATATCAGATTAAAGCTGGTTCTAGTTTTCTCCTTGTAATTTTAAATTAAGGTCCTTTCATTCAAAAAAAAAATTTCGATTATTGCTCAGAGCTCAAAAAATCGTGTTGGAACTTTTCTGCAGTTAAGCCATGGTAATTCCTTTT
Source organism: Caerostris extrusa (assembly GCA_021605095.1). Taxonomy (NCBI): domain Eukaryota; kingdom Metazoa; phylum Arthropoda; class Arachnida; order Araneae; family Araneidae; genus Caerostris; species Caerostris extrusa. The sequence goes on along the minus strand of BPLR01004549.1, from coordinate 230,602 downwards.
TATGTATAAGATAAGTCCTTTTCTCCATTTTCATCATTAAACTCCTGGAATTGTTGATTTAGCACATGCGATCTGATATAATTAACAGCTGACATAACTGACTTTAAAACTGAAATATCCGGAATTTTCTGCTCAAAGATGTTGATGAAGGATGCAATATACTATGGTTTTTGTACCATTGTCATTTTATATGGCTGTTGACATTATTCCAATGACAATTATTTTGTACATACAGGTTTTTGCCACCATCATTTGTGTCATGCTTTAATTTTCAGTCCAAAGTAAACCAGTCTATGTGTCGATTTCTGTCAGATAATTGAGTTAATATATTTTATGTAATATCTTTTAGCCATGTGGTTTACTGACAAACTGATGTTTTTAAATAAATCAGCTTTTTTCTGGACATATTTCTTCTGCTGCTGCAATTATGTAATCCTTGATTAATTCTCCATAAGTAAATTGTTCCCCGTGTTTCACTATTGAATGGTCTTTACAGAAACTAGCACGAGTTGCTGCTTTTTTACTTTTACACAAAAACTAAACTATAGTTGAGAATTCAAACCATGTTTCAAAGATTCATTTTATTCATTTCTGGATAGCTTTGAAATGAAAATTTGCATGCAATTTAAAATTACAGTATGTTGGTGTCGTTAGCTAGCTAGCTAGGTCTTGTCCCTTGGAACTTAGTGGAGAAGTCAGTGTTGCCCTTAAGCTAAAAAAGTTTGGTGACCCTTGATCGAGATGTTTGTTTTGATGGTACGAATTGTAGGGCATTTTATAAAAAATGTGTTTGATATTGGAAAATATTCGTAATTATCTTAAGTATTCCTTTTGCTGTGAATATTTTATGGATGAGTAGCTATTTTATGCAACAATATCTAAAATTGCTTGCCAAATATGCATTTAAATATAAATTATTATTTTTTCTAAATTGTTTAAGTTCAACAAGAGATAATCATATGGCATATTAATTCAGCAATTGTTTTGAAATGGGCAAGTCATTTAAAAACTCAAAAATTTCAACAATTTAAATCTCATGTTTTAAAATTATTTTCCAATTCTGATGTGAAAGTTTCCTTAGGTTTTCATTTCTTTTGTTTTCACCCAAAAAGTTGAATATAAGCAATTTAATCAGTTGATAGCATTAACCTATGTGTGAAGTAGATGTGATTGATTCCGATTGATTGCTAGTTATGCAAATATTTTGAATCGGAGGCAGTAAAAGATTTTCTGAAATCATGAAAACTCAGCAAGTCATAGTAGAAAAGGTTTGTTTTACTTTTTATTAAACAGTCTTTTTATGACTAGTGAATATCAAGAATGCCTTTTTTACCTTTGGAAGAATTGTGGCTGAATTGTATGGCTATGGAAGCAATTTTATGAATACAGCTATCTATCATTAGTAATAATAATAACTCCAGTCATATAATCATTGTTTAAAAAAGGTCTGAGGAATATTTCATAAATTGTACATGATCTTTAAACAAGTATAGAAATCAAAATATTATACCACTTATCCGTATGCCCTCAAATTAGTATGTTTTCCTTTGAGTAATTCAAGCAAGTCACAGAGGTGTCATGAACAGGCCAGATTGACCAGTAATGGGCAAATAGATAAAAGCACATTTTGCTTATCCTATTTGATAAGAATCCTAAACTTTGTGTTATCTTGCTAACTTCTTGTATTTGAGCATTATAGAGGTGGTGCATGATATTCTTTTAATCATATAGATTTGTTAAATCTGTTTATATGAATTCTGCAAAAATACAGAATTTTACAATTATTATATTATGTACTTTCAGAAACTTTTTCCATAAAAATAACTCATTTTTAGGAAGCAATAATAATTTTATCATAAATAATTCATTCTTGTTTATGTTAATTTATGCTTTTAAAGTCGAATAGATATGTAATTTATTATAATATTCAAATATAAACAAATCTAGAATTTAAAATAAAAACTAAAGAACTACTATTTTATTAGTCAAGAGCTATCTGCATACTTTCCTCTTTCTCTCATCCTCATAATCAATGGGAATTGTGGCATAAATCTTTAAATAAAGTCATAAATCTTTTTTAATCTATATTGAGTTATCTTTTTTTAATTGTACAATATTTTTAATAACTTAAATAACATTTCTAGGACAAAGGTAGATTGCCCTTTCTCTTAAGTTCCTTATTAAGTATTGAACCATATCATTTTATAGTATTGGCCATTTTTAACAATGACATTAATCCTTTTTATTATAGTGAATTGCTGTTAATAATATAACTTATTTTAATTTGTAAATAAATACAGAACCATGTGCATTTATTTATTTTATTAAGGAGCTCATTTTATAATTTTTAAATGCTGCATGTTTTTAACTTCCAGTATTTGTAATGATGTAAATTTTATTCAACTTTATTTGATTTTATAGTTGATTGAAATCTATTTTTTGTTCTCTTCTGTTCTTAAAATTAAAAAATAAGTTAGAATTATCTATTAAATATTTCACTTGCATGTTTTACTTTTAACATAAAACATAATTTCTATAAATTATTTAATTACTTTTTAGGTGACTATCCTACATTTTTCCATAAAAATATGGACAACTCTTGTATCCTAACAGTTGAAGCACATTCAAGTCCTTTTTTATGTCCTGAGGATTTTTCCAATGGAATCAAGGTGTATATAGAAAGACCTCATCTTATTAATCTAAAAGTTTTAGCAGCTGAACCTTTAAAAAAATTGTTTAATGTCAATGTTAATGCTGAAGTTTTAGCCATTTTAACTAAAGAAGATTTTTGTTTAAACGAGGTCAGTGACATATTCATTAAAAATGGAGCTGTGTTTTCCACATCTGAAGTATCAAAATCTGTTGATAATAAAGATATAAGTAAAAATACTGTGATATTTCGAAATTTATGTCCTAGAAAAATTAATATATTCAAAGAAGTCTTAGAGATAGTTATTTTAGGTAAGATAAATTAAAGTTATTTTGAAATTTTTCACAGTAAATTCCAATATTTATTCATAAAGTTCATATATTATTTTCTAGCTGTTAAGTACTGTTGTATCTTAATACTTTAACTCAATGAACTGTATTTTCTTTCTTTCTGTCATATAAAATTATGTGTGTTTAACTCTTACCAAATCATAAGCTATTTAAGATCATTCTTGAATCCTGAAATGGAATGTTACTATTTTAACCAGTCAGTATCACAACAAAGGAAGCACCCAAAAGTCATAAAAATTTACACCTTGCTTATTGTTAGATAGGATAAGTATTTCAGCACTGGCATACATCATGGACACCTACTAGCACTTATATAACAGTAGAACAAAAGACTGTTTTTAAGTACTGAAATTGTTTGTATGTTTGTTTTTTTTTTTTTCATGGGTTCCTTGAACTTGAATGAGATATTTCTTATAGTTTTCACTATGTTCCCTATAAGATCTTGCATTAATTGGAAATTTGTAAAATTAGAACCAAGCAATAATTTAAATTCTTAGCTCTAACTTACAGTAATATGAGTTGTTTGTATGACATTCTACAGTATTATGTCCTGATATCTTGAAATTTTTTTTAGCAAAACAAAACTTATATATTAAATTAAATCTAACTGGATGCAGTTAACAAATGTTAAAGAAGTTTTGTAAATATAATTTACATTATACAAAGTTTTTTTTTTTTTTTTTTTTTTTGTTAAATAAGGAGAATTTTCAAGATTTTATTGTGGGTGTGACAATTACTGAAAAGAGAAGTATTTCAAAATTTCTTTTAAGTTTAAAATTTCACAAAAACTGAAGCTTTTCTGCATTATGCCTACAACACGTGCAATTTATTTAAAAAAAAAGTAGGTGCATTTCAATACAGAAATTATCATATAATCTTAAACATAGATGTGTAATACTGAGTGGGGAAAAACATCCCCCCACATATTTAGCTTAATTTTTTATGTAAAAAATTTTATAAAAATGTGTGTCTTATGGTACTGTAGAATCATGCATGTCATTATATTCAGTATATTCAATAACAGTTTTTTATCATATAATTTTTTCTGCATGTGAAGAAAAATAATTTATGCTCATTGATTATAGACAGTTAGTAGCAGCAGAATGTCACTTTATCTCAATCTTGTTCTGTATCAATTACCATGTAATTAACAAATTGTTTCGTAACTGATCAATTGTAGTCATTTGGTTATCAAATGGGGAAATTGTGTGTTTTTCACAAAGAGTAATGACTGCATTCCTTATAAGTGACCCTTTGTATGTTGCTATATTTTTGATTGAAATTCCATAAGCTCCGGGAATTTTAAATTGAAAATTGGTCTTACTTTTTGGACACTGTAGTATACATGTTTGAAGATCAAGCTGCCATCCTAAGTATGGAATTGTTTTCTTTCAAAGATGTTGTCAAGCATTGCCATTTTATTGCCATCCTTTCTTCATAGAGATATGGATAAATTTAAGGATTATATAAATTGCAAGTAAATTATATTAATTTTGAAAATAAAATGTTGGCAGCTATGTAATCCTTTTAATGATTACAGAAAGGTGAAACTTAAGTTACTTTGATAATGCATCTGTATAATTCTATATCATGCACATAGCTGTAAACATCAATGCAAACTGTTACTTGAAACTTCTAGAGTTACTACAATTAGAAATTGTAATTATAAAAGAACTTGTATTTAACCATTTGGCTTTTTCAGTCTAATTTTATCCTATCTATTCCACTAATAGCCTTCTGTAACTGTTCTGATAACTCAAAAGCTATGAAATTAGCTATCTTATGTGTTTCCTTTTCCACCAATTTACAACATAGTTTATAAACTTGTTTTATTTTCATTTATTTAGGTAGGAATAGTTTAAAAATTCCAACATGAACAATTCATATTGAAAATATTCATAAAAATGCAGCCCTAATATGTATATTGATTTATATATATTTTTTTATTTATTTAGATAAGTTTTGTACTAACTTTTAGAATTAGGTGGCAAAAATTGGGAAATAGTTTTTCATTTGCATCGCAAGGAAGCTAAAAGGTTGGCTTCTCTGGAATAGATTATACTAGTGATTACACTCCACTGTCTCGAAGTGCATATAGTATACTAATTTAACAATTTTTGTTTAACTTTTAGTGTATTGCATAAGGCATCTACCATGACTAATATGTTAAATTTTTGTAACTTAATAGCAATGAATTTCTTTTTGTACAATTGTTTTTATTATTCAGCAATCTTCTCGTATATTAGTGTGTACATGTTACAAAAATTATATTCCTTTTTTAATGCATCTGAAATTGATTAAGTTCTCAATAAGAAAGGTCAATGACATACAAAGGTACAGCATAATTTTCGGGGTATACTTTATAGAATGTATTTTATATTATCTTTGCTCAGTGTGAGAAATATATTTCAGATCACTCTGAAGGAAGTGCTTCTTTCTTTCCGAAGAAAAGTGATGTGTTAAAATCGCCTATAGCACCTGCTTTCCCATATAAATTTACACTTCTAAAAATGGGTAAGTGTAACTAGAGGAAATTGTATAAATGCATAGTTATTTGCTTGATAAAAACTTTTAGAGTTGTAAGAATTTTGCATAATAATGAATGCAAATTAACAACAGTTGCTGTAAATTGTATTTGTATAAAAAAATGAAAAATATCAAAATTGAAGTTACTAGTAAATAAAGTCTGATAAAATATCTTGAAATAAATTAGTGAAATTTAATTAATAAAATATAATGGTAATTGTAGTTATACATTATTTCTGTTTAATTATTCTTTAGATCTTTATTAATTTATCAACATTATTTTCTGATCAATACTTATTTTCACTCAAAGACAAATATTTCTATATAGATTTTGAAGCCCAAGGTGCATATTTTATAATGCAGTTATACTTCTTGTATTTCATTTTAAAAATCAAATTTAATAATTTTGAATTTCTCATTTTTATATGAAATAATCAAATACTTTACATTTAAAGTTAATATTTCAATGATTAAGTAAAATTCTGTAATTTGAAAAATTTATTTAAATAACGCTAATAATTTTATATGTCTTAAATAATCAATGATCACAAATATATTTGTAGTTCTAGGATGCTTAAATTGTAAATAATCTTAATGGGGAAATGATTTGTGTTTTTCCATTTTTTTTTTTAAAAGCTTTTCATTAAATAAAAGTGTCATTAATAAAAACTAAGGTTATTTTTTATTTAATATTTAGTATATAACTTAGAATGAACTATTTACCCTTTAATTTTTAGGAATAAAATATTGGTTTTTAATAAATTTGTGGTACTTTTATAACCCTGCTGCATCCTCATAGACAGTGTCTTGCAAGGAATTTAATAAGAAAATTGATAAAAGTCATGAAAAGGAAGATTCTGGGAAAAGAAAACTTTTTGTGTGTGTGTATGTGGTTGATTTCAAAATTAAAACAATGATTTGGTAATTTTTTAATAGTCGGGTCATTTCTCATCAAATGTAGATGGCACCTTTATTGTGAAGCGTTGAGGTATTGCTTGGCTTTCACTACAAAGGAATAAACAAATGTTCTAATACATTTAAAATTATGGAATTAACAAAATGAAAGGGAAAATAATTTCAATAGATTAGAAACTTGTTCATTAGCCATGTCTTTTTGCCACAGTGAGGTTTCAGCAATTTGTCAGGAAACTAGAAATTTTTTTATTTAAACCATATATAGCTGCCATTGTAAAAAAATGTAATATTTTTTTGGATTTCTGGAAAACATTAAGAATGCTGAATTGAAAAAAGCATGCCATGTAAATTTTACTGTCAATTATTAATACAATTTTATGGACCCTGAAACCAGATGAGCACCAACTGACGAACAGTTGAGCAATTGCATGATAGTGCTGTGAATAGTGTAATAAATCACAGCAAGCTACTGTTTTTCAACATTTAAATCAATTCTTTATCCCGATTATTATCTTGATCTATACTTAAATACTAGATTTATACTTAAAATCGGAAATATTTCTACAATTTGGAAAGAAATTTATCCCATGTCTGTGGGTTTTTTTTTTTTTTTTTTAATTTATTTAATATTTACATAATGTATTTATTTCAATCTGGTATTTCTGTTTTCTACTGTTTTTATTTATATCCATTATTATTGCTATTTTTTTATCATCTTGATTGCATTAGTAACAATGTTTTGAATTTTTGTTAATGATTATTTTGCACAAAAATGAGTCGGGCTAATAGAATAATTTTAATAATCTATATAGTTTATATTTGCTATTATGTAGTTTGAAGTTTAATGTAACCTTATTATTATTCATGATTCAAACAAAATCTTTACAGAATAAAATTGGAAATGTTACATTCAACATTCAAAGATAGTAGATGTGTTGCATCAATGCAATGGTTAGAAAAGAAAGTCTTGCCTAAAATTTTGAAGTGGTCTCTAGACATTCCAAATTATCCCATTGTACCATCAATAAATCTTCTTTCAGCTAAAGATTATAGCATGAACTTACATTATTTAAAATCTAAATATGCAGAAAAGTTTTTGAAGGTAAATAATTTTCTATTCCTTAGATTTTTTAATTTTTTTTTTTTTTTTTTTCGTTTTTATTTTTCTTAATATATTTTTGATTTTTAGATTTGGAATGATTATAGTAATACTGACCCAAAGAAATATGTATATGAAGATATTTCTATTGCAGCTTATATCTCATTGTAAGTATTCTTTACCTTATTCTGTTTATATTCTTCTTATTTTCTTAATTAAAAATTTTTAATGACTATTTTAGAATTATTCAATTTACTTCTTATTGTATAAATATTTTCAATATTAGAATGTATGTGCTAATATTTATGGATGCATATTATCTTGCATTATAATGGATCTGGGTAGTCACTACCTTTAGGTGATAAATATGGAGTTGCATTTGTCTGATATAAGTATCTGTTATTAAACCATTCTGGTATAGAAATTATTTTATGTATGAAATTTTTCACATTAATTCAAAATGACAGTCAGAAAGGTATGATGATTAATTTGTAACTTTTAATGCTTTGATTGGTATGGCATATATTGTTGTTAACAGAAAAACTCTCATAAAAAATATCACTATAAAAGGAAGGGAATCCTTTTATTATAAAAAGGATAATAAATGAAAAGACGGAATTTATATGCATTGTATAATATTGCAGTAAAATATGAAATAAATAAAGGTTATAATAAACCTACTCCAATAAAAACTTATACTTGTTCCCACTACATTATAATTGGCTATTTCTATAATGTATAGTCAATGTTATCTAATTTCTTGCTACCCATTCGATAGTCTATCCTTTCAAAAAAGTTTCTCAGAAATAAATATATTTAAAAAAAAAATACATTCATTTAAAATATGATTATAATTTATTTTAAATATAAGATTTTGCTGTACCAATTTTATATTATAGTTTTACTGGAAAGACCCTAGGGGAAGGGGTCTCATTTGTTTCATGTTCTACTTTAAAAAATTCAGTATTGCCCCCAATTAAGGTGATTGTAGTAACCCTTCTAGGTGGTCATCTTTGCAAAAGTTCCTTGAAAAACATCTTTGTCTGAATTACTGAAAATTTTAGGCAATAAGTTTGCAAAAAATATAACTCTAATTGTCACTTTAGTTTTTCTTTTAATTGAAATACATGATATATGAATCAAAGAGCCAACTTGTGGATTGTGAGTCCTTTTACATATTTTACACCATCAACTTAAATTTCTTCTTCCCTACCCCAAATTTATTTGGCTTTCTTTCCTTACATTGCTTTTTGTAGTGTGTTTAAAAAATGGTTAGCATAATTGTTACTCACTATAGAGTTCATGCCACTTGAACCAAATATTCAATAGTCATAAATGCCTTAACGAATGTATCAACAACAGTATAAAGAACATTATGGCCAGTTCGTAAGGAGGCGCTTTTATGTTTATTATGATTACTGTTTTGCTTGCAATAGTACCATTAACGTTGCAAATCCAATTGTTTGTGTGGAATATTCTTTTCATGTGGGAGCAGCGTAAGTTCAAGCATCACATGAAGATATGAGGTTATTACTTGAGCCTGGGGAATTATTACTGCCCTTTGAGTAGAGCACAACTATCTGTTGTCTGCACGTCTACCTGTTGATCATGGTAGAGGTCTTCAAATAAATATTTCCTTATTCAAATATTGTATCAAAATGCAACTATGTTTGGGCAAAGATTAAGCAGTCATCAAAAGTTTTCAAAATCATCATTAAAATGACAGTGGTACTAAAATATTCAAAATTCAGTTTAGCAAGAGATGGATGTGATTGTTATACAAAAGTGGGAAAAAAAAATTTTCTAGTTCTAATCACCTGATTGGTTGCATCTTTGGAAAAAAATATATAGTTAACATAACACTTCCAATGTTAAACATAGGGGCCTCATATGCAAATTTTTTAAATACCCTGGACAAACTGCATAGCATTTTATTCTGAAAATGCATTTGTAAATACTGGGAAATTCATGATTTAATAAAATTCATCAGAGGAAAAAAATACAAATGTAGTCCTCTGTGGTTGTACATGCCACTTGAAGAATTTCTTGTAAATATTTATTTAAAGAAAAGCCACAAAAGAATTGGTTCACTTAAATTTGTAAGTATTATGTTAAGTGGAACCTCTATAAGATACTAAAAACGTTTCTAATTCCCGACTTGTATCTCAGTAGCAACACATGCTGCTAGTGAGCAATTGGGCAGAGGTTCAGTCCGCTGGCGACTTTGTTGTAGACCTTAAATATGTTTTTTAATATTTAATTATTTTATTAATTTTGGATATTTTTTTTAAATTAATTTTATTATTTTTGTGTATTAAGCTTCCACAAACCTTTAGCATCTGTGTTGATTGGTATTTGATATTTATGCATTTGTTATTCATGTATTTAATTACTGAAATTTGTCTAATGAATTATTATTTGTATATAAATTAAGTGTATTAAGCGTAAATTATTTAATCAAGTATCCTTCAGCATATGCATTGAATGCATATTTTAATTTGTTATTTGTGTGTTTAATTACTGATTCTGCTCTTAAATTGGGCTTCTGTTATATGTGTACATAGAGTTAAAGAACAGCAAAATTCAAATGTACACCTTTAAAAAAACATTCAGGGAGAATTGTCATTTGCCATTTCGTGATATATTATTTCTTTCTATTATATTATTTCTTATATTATATTATTTGTTTCTAAAATAAATCATGTAAATAATCTCAAAAATAGTTTGAAGGAAATAATTTATCTGTACATATTTTATTAAGAGTGATTATTTTGTAATAATTAGTGGTTTTACTGTAAAATATACTGTTTCAATAGATTTCTTTTTAGGATGTTCACTCTATTTTTTTAAAATATATTTCATAAAAATATTTTTTTATATTAAATAATTTGTTAATATGTTTTTAATAATGTATATTGTACACACAGTCAAGGAAATGTTGTCAGGTAAAGTTTCTGTATCCACCCTGAAAGATCATATTACATAAAATTATGGAAAACAGTGGGGAGTTAGGAGTAGATATAAAAAAAAAAAATCTCTGGCTGAGGAGTCTCACATTTTTTGGCCTTTCCCACCCCTGATATAAAGTGCTGTCAAAGTTAATGTTAAATTTTTTTTTTTCTACGTCAGTAACGTGTTCAACATTGCTTAGAAAATCAAAACGTGTTTAGAACTTATTTAACTGGTGGGATGAAAAGTTCGTAGGCTCACACATAGATAACGCTACTAGTATTAAATCCATATGATTTTTAGTTAGCCGTAACGTTCAAAAGACACGAGTATAAATTTGACAGCTGTTGCACTATTAGTATGTGAGTTATAGCATTTTTAGTGTTCATCACGTGCAGTCCACTCGGCTGACTGTCGATTAGACTCCGGTGTGAAATGATGGAGCTATGCTTCATCCATTGTCATATATCGACGCAAAAAATTCGGGTTTATTACGATTGAACAGCTCCAAACACTGCTTAGAATCATCAATTCGTTGTTGTTTTTCGTCGATTGTGAGCTCCCGCGGCACAAACGTTGAACACAGCTTTCGCATATCCAAATATTCATTCACGATATGTCCAACATGTTCCTTTGATATCTTTACGGTCTCAGCTATCTCAATCAACTTCACTTTACGGTTATCAGAAATTATTTTGTGGGTTTTTTGATGTTTTCGTCGTTAACAGCCTCTTTGGGGCGTCCACTGCGTGCATCGTCCTCAGTGTTCATTTCGCCTCGTTTAAATTTAGCAAACCACTTCTCTATGGTTGATTTTCCTGGTGCAAAGTCCGAATAATGTTTATCCAGACAAGCCTTGGCTTTAATAGTATTTTTTTTTGCCAAAAGGCAATGCTTTATTAACACACGAATTTCCTTTTTACCTATTTTTTCAAACTAACAAAAGTTGTTTCACTAAAAATGCTATAAATCACATACTAATAGTGCAACATCTGTCAAATTTATACAGGTGTCTTTTGAAGGTTAGGGCTAACTAAAAATCATATGGATTTAATACTAGTAGCGCCATCTATGTGTGAGCCTATGAACTTTTAAAGCCACCTGTTAAGCAGTGAAACATTAAAATCACTTGCAAGATATATAAATTTTCAGATCATGGTTTCAATTACTATAAACAAACTGTCTCAGAAAGATCTTGTGAAAGGTATGACGAAAATACGTAGAAGAAATGAATTCGCCAACTTCCAGGTTTTTTAGTTCACAACGGTGGTTCAAATAAATAGCTCTCTTGAATTAATTCTTAACTATTTTATTGCACATACTAGGAATAATTAAAACTTTGTACAATATTTACAAATTGATAGTAATACCACACATTTCAATCTCAAATGCCATAAAATTTAATTTCTATGAAGATATCTCTTACACTTCTAATATTACCTCTCTCTCTTGCGTTCCAAACACTCTCTCAAACTCGCACTTCTTTCGCCCAATTAACTTGGTGTTGCAGCGCCCTCTAACGATCATTCATCTTTTTTTTCCACATACTCCCCACCTGTACGCTTGTTAAAGAGTACACACAATTGCACATTAAATTTACATATTATAAACAACACATAAAATAACATCATTAATGAAATCATAATAATCATCATCATAGGAAATTAAATGAGAAATACAAAATTCTAGACTAATAAATTCAAAGAAATCAAACATTAAAGTTCTAAATAAAAGTTCAAATATCTGAGTTAAATTTCAAAATGATATAATAATTGTACGGCTCTTCTTAATTGTCCTTTGGGTGTGCGAACAATACATGCTCGTACATGGCCGTCTCTTCCTACGATTACTTGTTCAACCACTCCCATATCCCAGAGGAGCTTAGACTTCTTAGGTCCTTCCACAAGAACAATGTCCTCGGACTTAAGGTTCCGCTCCGACGAAGGATTAGTAAAATTGTGAGCAGTTCTCAGTTGCAAAAGATATTGATCTTTCCACTTAGTCCACAGCTGTTTGAAATGTCTGAACTGATATAATTTACGTCTGGTCAAAGTCTCTCTATCAACAACTTTATTGAAAATCTCTAGGAAATGTTCAGGAAGGCCGTTGTCACATCCTGGAAGTAAGAACTGGGAAGGTGTTAGAGAGACAGCGTGGCTCACCCAACTCATTCGTTTCATACGTTATTGGCCTGTTGTTTAAGACACATTCGAGCTCAGTCATTATTGTTGCGAGTTCTTCGAAAGTCAAAAGGGCCTTGCCCAATATTTTTCTCAGAGGGTCTTTGATACTCTTCACCAGTCGCTCCCAAAAGCCTCCCCACCATGCGCACGTTCAGGGATGAACTTCCACGTAACGCCGTTGGACAATATGAACTCTTGAACACTTGGATCTACGATAATTTTCTTAAACCCTTTGATTATTTCACTTGCACAGCGAAAACTTTTCGCGTTATCTGAATAAATCACTTTGCTGCCACCTCTTCTTGATAAAAATGTCGAAGAGCAAATATGAAGCTTTTGGCGGACATGTCTGAGACGACTTCAATGTACACCGCACGTGTAACTGCACAAGTAAACAAGGCTATGTACACTTTCTTGCAACTTTTATCTCCTGCTTTGATAGTTATAGCTCCCGTGAAGTCAATTCTTACAACAGCAAATGGAGGACTTTCGACGACACGATCTCTAGGCAGTTGTCCTGTAAGTTGTTTTGCAGGTTTCAATGCACACTTCTTGCATATAAGGCACTCACTAATAACCTTCTTGACCACTTGTTTTCCTCTAGGTATCCAAAAATTATTCCGGACCCTAGATAAAGTTGACACAACTCCCGAATGGAAGGATTTTACATGCTCGCTCATTATAATTAAGTCAGTAAACTTAGATTTGGGCAATATTGCAGGATGTTTCTCATTGTGAAATAATTCCGCTTGCTCCAAACGTCCTTTGACACGCAAGATTCCTCTATCGTCTACATACGGTACTAAGCTATAAATTTCTGAATGAGGAGGTACTGGTTTGTTTTTCTTTAAAACCTGAATATCAGAGCAGTAATTTTCTAATTGCACTCTTCTTACCCAGTATTCCTCAGCTTCTTTAATCTCTGCAGCACTCAACGGTCCACTCTCGCAAGTCTTTTTTTCTTAGCTTGGCAACAAATCGCTTCACCCAAGCTGTAACTCGAAGCAATTTTCCTATATTGCTTTATTTATTTTCATCCAAGATCATTTCTGTCTGCGGAAGAATTGTATGATCAGCAGTATTTAACCTCTCTAATTTTTGTTCGTCTGTCACTCTTTCAAATTTTTGTCATGGCCACTGATTCCTATTACCTCTCAACCAAACTGGGCCCTGCCACCAAACACTATCATTCAACAATGTATGTGAATTTTCACCACGTGTTAATTTATCTGCTGGATTTTCTAGACCTGGACAAGATTTCCATCTGTCAGGGGATGTGCAGTCCTGAATTTCTAGCACTCGGTTCGTTACAAACTGTTTCCATTCACGTGCCGAACCCTTTATCCAACACAAACAAATTTCTGAGTCTGTCCACAAAAACACCCCGTCTGCCAAACCACAAAACACCTTTGACAAATACTTCCACAACCTTGCAGCAATACGGGCTCCCATTAATTCTAACCTGGGAAGTGAAAGTTTCTTCAACAGCGATATTCTACTTTTTGACATTACAAACGACGTACCAACTTCTCCTCTCAAATTCACATACCTAAAATAGGCGACCACTCCATATGCTACAATAGATGCCACACTGAAAATATGAACCTCAACCGAATCCAGTTTTCCCACCACCTTCGAAAAATAGCATCTTTTCTATTTTCAATTCACCTAATACCTCAATCTCCGCACACCACTTTTTCCACCTTGACTCTAAATCTTCCGGTAACTTCAATCCCAATCTAATCCCCTCTCCCCAAATCTCATGCATAAGACTCTTAATTTGCACAGCAAACGGTGAAAGAAACCCAACTGGATCGAACACCTTAGCTGCCGTACTCAAAACTGACCTCTTAGTATTTACCAAGAATTTAAAACTCTCCAACAGTGATGTGACATCCACCCTCAACATATCCTCCTCTAAATTCCAAACTAACCCTAACACTTTCAACTTATTATCTTTCTCAAAACTATTTTCTTCTCACGAGCCATTCTGAATCCACAAATCATGCAACTGTTTCGAATTGGTGTGTAACTTCCTTAAATTAAAACTTGCATCACTCAAAATAGATACCTCGTCTGAAGATAGATTAAATGCTGACTCTTCGACGTCATCTGCACCATGACACAAGTCGTCCGCGTACAAGGAACCATTAAGCATCTCAAAACAACTTTTATTCGTTTCCGAATATTTCCCTATATGATATTTAATGGTGACACTCAGCAAGAATGGGGAACAATTACACCCAAATACTACTCGTTCATTTACATAATTTTAAATTACTCGCTATCGTCATCGGGATACGACAAAAATTTCAAATACTTTTATCGTCCTCTGCGATTCCAATCATTAAAAAAAGCCTTCTCAATATCACCGCAAAACCCTATCTTAAATTTTCGAAATCCAAGAATGATATCTAAAAACACTTGGATTTAAATTCTCCTCCTTGATCCAAACAATCATTTAATGACAAATTCCCTTTGCACAACTACTGCAATTAAACACCATTCGGACTTGAGTACTCAATTTATCCTTGCGTACCACCGCTCGAAAAGGCATAAAATATCCCTTTTCATTTTCTCCACACTCCTGTATAATATTATGTTCTTTCTGATATTTAATTACTTCCATCAACTGTTCTTTCACAAAGTTATCATTTTTAATTCTTTCCACACTTTATTAAATTGCCTTCTTGCTAAATCAAAATTGTCACTTAAATCCCCTGCATCTCTTTTCCATAACAATCCGGTCTCGTATCTATTATCAACAAACTTTAAATTCTTTTCAAACCTCTCAATGACCTCCTTATCACTTTCACTTTTTTCAGAATCACAAATCCCTAGACTTTCAATCTCCCACATAGCTCAAATCTCTTGCGATAAATTCTCCTCACTTTCGTTTCTACTTCGAATAAACAACCCAGCTGATTCTTTTCCCACAGTCTGCTCATTACACTCACCAACTCTACCACTTATATGAATCGGTGTTTGGCTGGACTCTAACATCAAGCACTTGTTTAAACGATGCGTTCTCCCTGTCAAAAACAGCACTTAGATAGTCATTCCCAATTAATATATCTACTCTCCCACTACTGGCCCCACTGTCTGATAACTCAAACCCTTCATTCTGCAGGAATTCAACCATTCTTGAAGATGGACTAGAAATCTTAGATGCACAGATGGTTTTGGTTGCCAATGCCTCAAGGGTAATAACTAGGTCACTGTTGCAGTTTTCAAAGTGATTCGCTTTCTTTTTAGTTCTGATACTGAAGCTTCATTAGACGCGAAAGTAAAGATTTTTAATTTCTCTTTCCCTACGGTTTTTAATCCAGCTCTTTCAGCTATGGATTCACAAATATAAGACCTCTCAGAAGCTGAATCACAAATTATTCTTACATTATATGCACAATTATTATTATTTACAATTTGAGCCCTCAAAGTCTGATAGTATATTGTTTGTTTTGGAATATCTTTACTGGAGTTTCCGGGAAAAAGGAAACTAACGTTGGTCTCCGATGCTATTTCCTTTTCATTGTTTTTGATTTCGGGTGGCACCAAAGAATGTGAGTAACATAGGCATTCTAAATGCGATTGTGAATTGCATAATTTACATTTAACCCATTTCGCTTTTGCAGAGTGGCTTTTTGTGACCCTTTTTTAAACACCTCTTACATTTATATTGGTCATATAATGATTTATGCCGCTCTGACATTGACAAATGACAGTTTTTTAATTGTGGTCTTGAGAACAGAAGTCACAAACTTTTTCTCTACTATGGTATTTAGAGTTGATGCAGAAAATGTTTTCTTTTTGTTGGGAACATAATTTTCATGATAATTCTCAAAACGTTTATCTTCGCTTCGTAAATTTTGAATAACTAAAACAAACTGTCTTTTTCTCGCACTTCTATTTCTTTCTTTATACAGGACAGTAGACTTGTCACTGTAGCTTCACTCTCAGAATTTTGGCAATTAAAGCACAATACTAAATCATTTGGGATGCACTTATATAAAATTGGTAATAATAAATTATCATAAGAATTAATGTCAACTTTAAGTGATTTGAGACATCGAATTTGAATAATAATTTCATCGTACAATTTTCTTAAAGTAGAAACATCACTAGATTTTCTAACTGGCTCTAATGAAAGAAGAACATTCATATGAGTACTAATTAATATATCTGTTTTTCCGAAACGATCAGTTAAAATGTCTATTGCCTTTTTATAATTGTCCGCTGTGAGGGGCAGTCCACTTATAGCAATTAAGGCTGAATCAGTAAGTAAGGTCTTCAAATAATTAAATTTTTCTATATCATTAAGATTATGATTATCATGAATAACAGATGTGAATTGCGGCCAAAATTCTTGAAATCTCGAGATATCCCCATTAAACTTCTCCAAATTAATTCGGGGAGTTTTTGTATTACACTCTGTTTTGATTTCACTAGTAACTACAGGAACTTTATTAATTTCATTTTTTATCGACTTGTACCGATTCACTCAAATATCTATTAACTCGCGACTTATATTTTATAATTTGTTCACTGTATTCTAGAGAATTTTCCATTTCAGTCTCTATTTCTGCATCTGGGCTTTGAAAAATAATAATATCATCTAAATTCCTAAGTTTCGGTTCTCTCTCAATTAATATAGTGAGCGACTCTTGTAAACTGTCAGAATTAGGGTTTGCACTTGCTAATTCCTCATCTATTTTCTTAATTAATTTTGTAACATTTGTTCTTAATGAACCTCTGATTCTCCTATTTTTCAATAGGTTCAGGATGTACTTTTAATTTCTCCTCTTCACTCATTTTCCTAGCAATCAATGATAGTCAATTGGTAAATAAAAAATCTACTCACCCCTCTTATAAATCTTGAAATCACTTTAAAACACCTCATTTCCTTTTTTAGGCCTCGATGCACCAGAAAACTATGACGAAAATACGTAGAAGAAATGAATTCGCCAACTTCCGGGTTTTTAGTTCACAACGGTGGTTCAAATAAATAGCTCTCTTGAATTAATTCTTAACTATTTTATTACACATACTAGAATAATTAAAACTTTGTACAATATTTACAAATTGATAGTAATACCACACATTTCAATCTCATGCCATAAAATTTAATTTCTATGACACTTCTTTCGACCAATTAACTTGGCATCGCAGCGCCCTCAACGATCATTCATTCATCTTTTTTCCACAAGGTAAAAGAGTTACTTATTTGCTATTAATTAATTCCTCATAGGTTTATTTTGTCTAGCAATGATTTATTATTTTATCCTTCTCCAAATCAGCTAAATAGCTGAAATTAAAATTTTATTTGAAATTTTATAATGTTATCCCAATTTACAAGAGTATTTACTAAATGTATATTTTTGCAAAAATTATTTGATAATAGTTTTGTATTTTTAATTATATAATTGTGTGAAAGTGTTTTGAAAACATTAATGGCTAAATGTTTTTGACAGCTTTGAAATGGGCATTTTGTATAAAATAAGTAGTTTTTGAGCTCTGCTCCAGGAAATTGCCATACTAAATCATGTTATTGCTCACACAACATGGTTTTCTAAATGTTAGCATATATGTATTTGTGTGTAAATTTGCTTTACTTACATTTGAATGATATATTTAACATTAATTGTGCTTATATTTAAAAATTATTTTATAATAAGCAATAATTGATTCCTTACCTTAATTTTCTTATTATTCTGTATATGGAATTATTGATATAAATATGGATATATGTTCTATGTTGACTGAATTCAATTATTTTAAGAATCTATAACTTAACAAGCACTGCTGTTTTTAACAATGCAAATGCTAAGAAATACATGTGTATAAATATGACTTAAGTTTTAATATTTTGTTCATTCACAGACGCTTTTGGGCTCAAGAGAGAAAATTGAAAAATTTAACAAAAAAGCAAACTTTTATTGATTTAGGATGTGGAAATGGGCTTTTGGATCATATCTTGTCATCAGAAGGAGTAAGATTTTTTTAACTTATTTTCCCCAAAACTATTTTTTTCATGACATCAATAACTACACAATTATTTTGTTACTTAATTATTAATTTCTTACATAAGTAGCATTAAAGTAAAACTTTATTGAAGGTTGATCATTCATATTAATAAGTTTACATGAAACAAACATTCAATACTTTTTTTCCTTCACAGAAAGAGTTATGTACAATTTTGAAAATAGTGTTGATTAAAATTTGTACTAAAAATATTTTTATTTTTCTAATTGATTTGAAATACTGAGAAAATTTTACTTTATCTACCAATTGAGAACTACTGTCCTGAATGATGAATTTAAAAGTTCTACTTACAATCTATGGATCAACTTATAAACTGTCTATTTAAATCTTAAGTGTGGTAATTAAAAATTTATCTCAACTATTTTTTAAATCAATAACCATTGAATCAGATTTGAATATATTACTATGCATCCACAATTTCACAAAGCTGATAGGCAGTTGTTTTTGTCATTTGGGGAATATTATTTTTGAAATTTATTAGTATCACTACCAAGAATTTCATTCATTAAAACAATACTTTTAAGGTTTTTCATCCGCAATTCATTTTTAAAGGCTACAAAAATTATACTTTTTGCTATAGTCATGAGGATTCTTTTAGAGGTCTCACAATTGTAAAAATTAAAGATGTATGAATTATACAGATTTCTTTTTTCAATACTTTACTATATATTTATGCGCCTTTAATAAATACTTTTACAATAACGATTTGTCTCAAAATGCAAACAATACCACTGAAAATAAAATATTTATTCATCTAAATTAACTCTATGTTCATTATTTTGAAGAAATAATTATTCCTACTGAAATTTTTTCTTATCCTCATACATCGAAAAACATACATTAAATAAGGATAAAAGCAATCTTGAATAGAACTTATTAGTTTTTACAATTCCTTGCATATTATTCAATCTTAAATTCATGAAAATTTTTGAAACTTTAATTCACTTTATTTACAGTATCTTTAACTTTAAAAAAAATGTGTGCTATAAGGAAAATATTACAATTCTGGGGAACTTCTTTCATTTCCATAATTTTCTGTTTATTAAAATTAAAATACATTTGTGATTTGTAATAAAATATTCTGCTTGCCAGTCATATAAGTATTCAAATTACAGATTTTGAACTGAAAGGTCATAAAGGTCAGCATAGTTCTCCAAAATTAATTTCTATTTATTTTTGCCATTATCTCTAGATCATCAAAAAAGATGATAATAATGTTATCTTTATAAAGCTTTGCTTCTTGGAATATTACCTAACCTATTTTATTCTAATTGAATCCATTTCTGATATCTAGTTCTCAAGTGGTCCATCATATGTGTGATGTGAGTTTTCTTGTAAATATTTTTATATGTAATTTTCCATGTATTGGACATAAAAATTTTCCCTCCCTAGTCTTCTAGCAGACAGAAATTAACGATGAATTGATATTTTAATATCCTTTGTATTTTTAAAATAACTAAATTTCTTTCTAAATAACTGTGTACTTCCATTTGCAAATTCTTTGCTGTGTTTAAAGTATTTTTAACTGGATTTTATACATACTGTGATTTACTTCCTTTTCCTCCCTTTCCTCTTTATCTATTTTTATTTTTAAAGGTAATTCTTTGCTTTATATATTAATCACCATTTGAAAAGTGACCTTATGCAATAATCTCTAGTGTATCATTATGTGCAATCAGCATACTTTAGCATTTAATGTGTTTGAACTTCTAAATATAGTACATTGTATCTTAAAACAAAAATTTAAATGAAATGGTATTACTGAAAAATATTTCTATATTATACTAAAAAGAAAAGCTTTAAGTTTAGATAGGTAAATGAGGTGGTGTTTCAGGATTTTCAGGGGCAAATGGTGAGAGTTATGGTCTTAGGATCGTTATCTTAACAAAAATAAAATTCCTTTCAATACTTTAACTGATAATTTTAAACAATAATTCCATATTTGTTTAGGATGGGGCTAAACCATTAACATATTGAAAATTCAAAAGAGATTGATTCCTTGCACTATGGAAGCAATGCTGATAACTGACCTTTCCAACTTAATAAAGCAGTATTTTTCATACATTTTTTTAAACATAAAAAAATTAAATTTTGACTGAATTTTTGTACCATTCTTTAAAATATGCCCACATAATTTTTAATGTAAAATTTAAAATGTCTTAATTTTCATAGCAATTATATTTAAAAAAAAAAACACCTACTTAATTTATTATATATATAATCTGTTAAATTACAAAAAAAAAAAAAAAAAAATCAATGAATTATATATTCAAAGTTATAGAGAAGTAATTATTATTGAACAATTTCCATTCATTCAATTATTTTCCCCATTTACTTTATATGTATATAATGTTGGACTAAACCACTTTTGTAAGAAATTATATGGACATCAAATATATCTTCTGGAAACTGATGAATAAAAAAGGATTTAACTAACATATATGCAAAAGAATATTCAATGTAAGAGTATTCATAGATAATAAAAAAGAAAAGAAATTGAAGTGGCAACTATATGAACAACACATTCTATTTTCTTACTTGAATTAATAATCCCCCTTTCCCAATTACCTTGATTTGCATTAGATGTGACGAACCATACGAGTTAAGGCATTTTTATTTTTTCTGTTTTTATATTTATTTATAATTAAAATTTCTTTATATTCATTGTCTATTCATTTTAGTATAAAGGAATTGGGATTGATCTTAAGAAAAGGAAAATTTGGGACATTTATGGACATGAAACAAATTTAGAGGCAAGTTTATTTATAAATTTAATATGGTTATATACTTGTGCCTGCAATTAAAGTTATAAGCATATATCCTGCAATAACTAAAGCCTATATAAATATCTTAAAATAAGGCCATATTAATGTATAATATATAACCTTTTAATATAAGAGAAATTAACCAATTTGATGAAAAGTCCTTATGTGGGGAAGCATGTTGATAACCGTACATCATTCTACATCTTGGAGGAGATAGCATAAGGCAGTATAGAGCTCAATACCAGTTATGTAGTGTAAATAATGAGTCTATATGGTCCTGAATCCTATAAATGTTTTAAATGCCGTGGAAAAATCCTCTCAAAATTCCTTTAGAAAATTAGCTTTTGTTGTCACAAGTTATCAACAGCTACCTTTGCAATATTGAGTATCCGTTTCGTATCTTAAATAACTGTGCTCTTATCCTCACTCTTACCAGCTGAAGGATTCTGGAAATAAGATTTATCACATTTTGATATTTTTCATTTACGTGTTACAAAAGGATTAACCTCCTTTTCTTGAAGTTAGATATTTACAAAATTTCATTTCAGTCAATGAATTATCTTTTGAAATCGTATTTAATGTTTGTAACCTTAATTATGGATAGCAGTATATTTAATTTTATTTTTTATATATAATATATATTTAGTCAAATATTCTGATTCTAAATAAAAAGCAATGGCAATTGTACACTATTTTTAGTTTATCTAATTTAAATATTATCCTTTTTTACTTTTTAATAATATTGAAAATCTGCACATCATTTCATGCTAGAAGCATTAATATTAATCAATATATATATTAAATAAGTTATTGGAAAATAATTAAATTAATATTGAAATCTATCATTTAGTGATTTTAAACAGTATATATGAATTGTTCATCAAATATTAAAATTATAATTATAAGCATCAAAGCAGTATAAGCAAATAGGCCTACTTGATATGCATTATTGCTTATTTTACTGTATATTTATATGCCGTATTATTTTGCCATGTATATATATATATATATATATATATATTTGTATGTAAATATGCTGATCTGCAAAACGTCAGCAATGACATTTTTTTCTGTAACTTCACAAAAAATCGCATATAAAACATGATATTTTAAATCCAGAGATACTATGTTGTACATAAAGCATGAAGAAATCATACTAATGAACAAATGAATGGAACGCATCTAATAAGATATCAGACAAAGACTATAGAAACAGTTGCATTAGTACACATATTTGTCTTCCTAAGACAAAGAACATGTTAAGCTTAATGAGGGATATGACCTCTCTTAACTAAAATGGTTTGTTTGGCACTGGCTCTCTGTACTCATAAGATAACATTTGTTGAACTAAGAGTGCTAATTCCTCAGCGAACATCTGTTTACCTGGTTGAGTGTTTTCCTATGAATATAATCTTGCTAAAAGGCATCTTCTCAAAATATCGCACACATATTATATGGTATTTAAATCAAAAGTGTGTGATGTCTTCACAGTGCTATGGCCTGTCATTATTATCCATAAGAACGAGGTCTTGGTTAATTATACCTTACAGCTGATGCCCATGGAGGGAGGATCGCTTGCTAATAATAGAGATTTCTGGGAACAGCACCTCTGCCGGTTGATCATACCTCCCATCCGAGACCACTGTAAAGGTCTTTTTTACTGCTGTTAGTGGAATAAAACAGCGGATGGGGTATACCTTCTGGCCATCAAGAGAATTGGTCAATTGTCAATCGATAAGTGTAGCCATCAGATTGGACACACTATTTCGATGTGAAATTGAACATCTGTGCCTCTATTAACATGACTCGCAACATTGTATCTAGTTTTTATTTGACATTTCATGTCAAACCATGAGTATCTACAAATAGCTGCAATCACACAATGTAAGAGATACAGGTGACTCAAGGTGAGTCTATGAAAAGAATTGGGAACAAAAGGACAAGAAATGCCATGTAATGACCAAATTATGGTCACAAAACTAGCAAGATTTTAGTTCCAATTTGAGAAATGACAAGTTTTTCAGTAAGTTTTGTAATTCTTGATGATTTTCCTGTGTCTTCAAAATTTAACATTGGAGATTTTGTTATTGAATCAATTTATATTCACGAAAGTTTGTCTACAATTATTTTTTTTTTTCATGGACATTTATTTTTGTAGAGTTAATTGTGAAGAATTACGTTTTGGTAGTTGTCTGCAGGAATTGGAGACATATCTGAGCCTGTGTCGACCAAGAATAAGATGTTTAAATGAGCAGGCGATACGGTTCGTTAGAAAAAAAAAATAAGTTATCTACTCTTTGCAGGATGCGTTCCCCTGTTGTTGTTATCATGTCCATGGATTAAAAATATTATCAAAGTTAGATCAAGTCAAAAGTCTTCACGATAGTGTCCGCTAGCAATGGCGCCGCTTCACTATACAGCACTTCTCTTAAGTTGGCCTCGATTGGCACCATACCCAATTGCAAAACATGTGGATGAGTGCTGAGTACTCTAGAATGTGCTTAGGTGTTAGGAAAGCCTTGGGGCAATTTCTGCAGTGGATGTATTCCCTGGTCTTGTCTGGGAGAATCTTCATAATGATAAGTTCCGAGTCTGCTAATAACTGATGTCAACTTCCTAGGGCAGTTGAAGTCCGTGATTAGTGGCTTCTTAAAGTTATTAGGAATTAGTCGGCTTTTGGCAACTGCGTTAGCATCTGCAAGTGTGATGGTAGTCCTGGGTTGATCATTATCCCTGGCTTCTTTGGCTAAAGAGTCAGCGTGTAGAGCCTCGAGCAGAACATTTATCGCAGAAGTGATGTTAGTATCTCCATTTTTAATTGCTTCCTGAGCCGACTTGCAGTCAGAAAAAATCACTAACCCGTCAGTGAGTCCTGAAATATTTGAGTCATTTAGATATAAAAACAACGGCCTCTTTAATTGCCATGAGCTTGCTGGTGAAGTTTGAAGCTATTAGGCCTGTGTTCATTTTATGATGGTATTTAATTCCATTTGGAAGTAGAAAAAAAATGCACCTCCCTTATTGTGGAATTTGTCAGAGGATCCATCGGTGTATGCTATTCCAAGGTTACCTTGCGATAACTCCTCTATGCTATCAAGGGCTTTTTGAGAATGTTGGAGTCTTCTTTTTTTTTGAACAAGGTTGCAATAGGTTCAAACCAAACTTAATTTCACTTGGAGGTTTTCCGAGAAAAAAAGGGACTCTTGAACAAAATCCAGAGAGGAATGTTCCAAATTTTTCCGACTTTTGATATCTTTATCAAGCTGTAGAGTTGAGGATCTTTTGAGTCTGGTTGAGCCCTTCCATTCATTAAATATTCTGATAGAGATATGATCCATGTTATTACTATGAAGTCTATTAGCAAATTTGATGGTGGCAAGGTTGCGTCTGTTTTCGAGAGGAGGTAGGCCACATTCCTGTTCAGCCTTGTTATTGGTTGAGGAGACTGCTCCTATAACGATTTTCGATGCTCTGTGTTAGACAGAGTCCATTTTAGAAGACTAGGGCTTGGATTCCAAATCGGGGCGTATTCAAGCAGAGGTCTAATGATGGAGCAGAATGCATTTTTTACAGTTTTATGTCTTGATCCCCGAGTAGTTCCACATAGTTTTCTGAGAATACTTAACTTTCCCAGGGCTTTATTAGCAATGTGTACAATGTACCTTGTGAAGCGAAATTCAGGATCCAGGATAATGCCTAGATAGGTGGGAAGTCAATCCTCTTAATGGAAGAATCGTTGATCTTAATATCTAAATTAAATGTACCCCTGTGTTTCCTATCAGTAGAAAAGACACAAAAATTGGTCTTGTCCACATTGATAGATAGTTTAAGATCCTTTGCCCAAACAGCAATGTTCTTCAAAGTGACGTTTAGGGCCTTCTGAGAAGTTGTAATATCTCTGTGAGTGTGCCAGATTGCAATATCATCAGCATAACAGGCAATTCTTGTATCTGAATGAATATGGGGATGGATGGTGTCCATGTAAATAAGAAACAATAGAGGACTAAGAACTGAGCCCTGAGGTACTCCAGCCCATAATCTCTGCGACTTTGATCGTGCACCGTTGAACCTAACAGAGAATTTTCTACCTCTGAAAAATCATTGATCCATAAAAGCGCATTGCCTTTGATCCCAGTACTGTGAATAATATGTATAAGTTTTTGTCGTCAAACCCGGTCAAAAGCACCAGAAAGATCCAAAAAATACTGCAACAGTTTTCCTATAAGGTTTTCCTGGAGGCCATTGATAATTGATTGACTCAGGTAAAACAGCTGATCCACAGTGCTATGTTTTTGCTCGATAGGCTGTTTGATAGAAGTGGAGTAAATTGTGCTTTACCAGGAAGTCCATAATTCGGCGGTGGATGATTCTTTCCATAAGTTTACAGAGGATGCAAGTTAGAGAGGTAGGCTTGTAGCTTTTACAGATGGTGACATTCTTTCCGGGCTTAGAATTGGTATAATAATAGTTTTTCAAATCTTGGGCAATTTTCCAGTACGCCAGGAGGCGTTAAAAATATTAAGTAGAAACCTTTTTGCATTTTCACCAAAATGAGTGATCATTTGCCCGAAGAGGACATCAGGTCCTGGTGACTTATTTGGATCAATCGGTGAATAGCAGAGTCCAGTTCTTCAAGGGTAAGATCAGATATGAAATTGAAGGCTAAATCAGATATGAAATTGATTTTTGTGTCTTCGGTTGTCCTTTTGTTATTTTCAATGATTGATTTATATGTTTTGTATTGTGATCTGTCATCTGCCGAAAACATTAATTTACTTGTCTTCTCATATTGCTTTGCAAGCATATTTGCAGCTTCTGTATTAGTTCTAGCATGTTCATCATCGATTGCGAGGACGTTTGACTGAGGGTCATTTGGCTTGAATTGCTGGAGTTATTTAGAATCTTTATCAGATTCCAGTATTGAGATGTCCCTTTTCTCGGGTCAAGGCTACTGCACGACTCAGCCCATTTTTCCTGCTTGCAGACAGAGATTTGCTCTTCAACTTTATGGCTGATTTCCACAAGTTTACGCCTAAGTTCTTCGATGTTTTGGTCTTTCCAGAATGGAATCCAACTGTCCTTCCGCTTTCCTCTTTGGATGTGGTGTTTTCATGCATTTCGGTTGTTCCTGGTGAACAGTGAGAGAAGTTCTTTAAGATCATACTGTTCAGGTAAATTAGAACAAAGGTTCTCCAATTCTTGTGTGAATCCATCCCAGTTATCTTTGCGGAAGTTACTTTACTTGTACGGAGAATCTTGATCCATTGAGAAGGTGGTAAGCACAGGATAATGATCACTAATAGCTGACTCCAGCGTTCGCCATCGAGTTTTGTGAGCAGAGAGGTAACTAATGGCAGTAATATCCAAAGCAGATGCTGTGCCATTTGTCTTAGAGACAAACGTAATTTCTCCCGTGTTAAGAATTGTCAGATTGAGGTTGTCGATAAGGTCTTCGATCTGTTTTCCCCCAGCATCAAGCAGATTGTTGTCCCAGGAAGGGCTCTTTGCATTTGCCGAAAAGAATGTTGGTCTCAACGGTTGTAGAAGCTAGATGTTGAGCTGTAGAAGTTGATTGTCCTCGTAGCAT
The DNA here is from genome assembly GCA_021605095.1 of Caerostris extrusa. Lineage (NCBI taxonomy): Eukaryota > Metazoa > Arthropoda > Arachnida > Araneae > Araneidae > Caerostris > Caerostris extrusa. Next base: position 203,539 of record BPLR01004549.1, on the reverse strand, counting down.
ATTTGTCGACGAGTCCCCGGACTGCAGGTCGCGTCGCGTCGCGTCGGATACCCCGGACGCGGTAGCATCAAGACTAGATTTCGATATATCACAATCCATGGAGAAAGGGTGTCAGGGCCTCGGAAGGTTGGACTTCTACCTATTGGTCCGCGGGAGATATTTTATTTCCCTCAAACCCATCGGAGACAGATGGATGCATCCCCGATCTGCCACCTGGGGACGCGCCCTCCGGGGGTTACAGGCTCCCGATGGATGTGTTCCCCTGCCATGAACATATAATAACACATTTATCCTTTCCAAAACATATTGAATACAGAACAATTCATTATGGCATCAGCATATTGAAAAATCCCAACGTTTAGAACTTCCCTTTTTTCTGTGTTTTTATTCCTGTGAATGGGTGAATAACCACAGAAGAATGAAAGTTGGTCAATTCGCTTATTCAGTTTTACAATTTCCTGAAATAACTTCGCTTCGGTTGATTCATTATTTACATGAGAAACTGAGATAGCTTCAACATTGGATGGGATGACCTCTTAAAATCGTTTCTGAAATCAAAAACTGCAGCCAAGATTGATTGCATTGAAGATGGCAATGTCAGCAGAAAAATTTCCATCCTTAAATTATCGAGTATGCTGAAGGACAGCACAGCGCTTTATATTTTGCAATATTACTGATGGTTTATAAGAACCCAATAATACTGATGGTTTATGAGGACCGAAATCTTCCCCAGACAGCAATGGTTCAAATTATTGTTAGGAAGATTCTCCTGGATGATTTAATAAATTCCATTTTTAATTGCAGGTATGTATCAGTTAAATCTGTTTTCATGAGAGTATCGCGCCCTAGCGATGCAATATAGAAAAGGAGATGAGAAACTATATAATTGTACACGGAGTTATCAAAATAATGGAAACACTTGTGAATAAAAGTGACATTTTTGAATGCGCTTCGTAAGCATTAAAATATAATAATAGCTACCAGTTTTTTTTTAAATAGAAATGTATATATTCTGGTAGTATGTGGTAGCTTTATTGAAATTCTGTAAGCCTTGGATTTAATTCAAACGCGTCTAATGTCGGATCTTCAGATTTTCAAAGATGCCAAATTGTAGGAGCCTGTCTAGCTGGACATCGAGTCAGAGAGACATCCCAACTTTTAGGCGTTTCTAGAGGTACGATGTCTAAAGTCATGACAGCATACACACAACGGGGCGAGACAAGCTCGGCAAAACAAAGAGTGGACGGGAAGAGAAGCTCAGCGAAAGAGACCGACGTTTATTGGAGCGGATTGTGATGTCTCAAAAAGCGAACTGCAGGAAAAGTCACCGCAGTTGACTACAGTGACCGCAGCATCAATCAGCATCTGGATTCTCCAGTGTCAATCATTACAGTTAGAAGGCACCTTCATAAACGGGACATTTACAGCAGAGCAGCAATTCCCAAGCCACTTGTAACAAATGTTAATGACAAACTTCGTCTAAAGTGGTGCCATACTCACAAAACCTGGTCGATTGTTAAGTGGAAGAAAGTAATATGGTCTGACGAATCGTCTTTCACATTTTCCTTACAACAGGACGGGTGTACGTTTGGAGGACCCCTGCACAAGCGTATGATCGTGATAGTCTCCTTCCAACTGTCAAGCAAGGAGGTGAATATGTCATGATATGGGCAGCCGTGTCGTGATTTTCTGCTGGACCAATTGTAACCCTGAAAGGAAGGATCACTGGGGAGAAGTATAGAGAAATTTTAGCTGACCAGGTCCATCCTATGATGCAAACATTGTTTCCTGCAGGATATGGAATTTTCCAGGAGGATAATGCACCTCTCCATGCAACCGGACTTGTCCAATCATGTTTTTGATGAGCACGAGAATGAAGTTAAACATCTACCTTGGCCCGCACAGTCACCCGACCTCAATATCATTGAACCTTTATGGTCTATTTTAGAGCGTACAATACGGAATCGATATCCTCCACCGACATCTCTCTCAGATCTTTCACAATATCTCCATGAAGAATGGTACAATATTCCTCTAAACACTATTTAGCGCATGTATGAATCGATTCCTAGACGAATCCAAGCTGTATTACATGCCAAAGGTGCTTGCTACACCATACTAATAAAGGATTCTTTATAAATCTATGGTGTTTCCATTATTTTGATAACTTCTGTATTTTGTCCGAGATTCTGTTGTGGGTTAAGGAGTAATTAGAATGTGCTTTCGTACCTAATGAATCGTAGTACTGGATTTGATCTGTTTTACGTCAGAATTTGAACATCATATATGTCAGACATTTTTGCAAGATTTTCAAAAAATACACCCAATTTTTTTTTAGTTATTTACAATATAACAAGCATTCAGATTTAAAAAAGAAATATCGTAGTAAAATTTAATTTTAAAAATAGAATCGGTGCCTAATGCCTTTTAAAACAGAAGCACAAAAAATTAACTTATTTTCTCTATTCATAAGCAAAAAGAAATTCTGCATATCGTTCATATGGCAAACTTTGAATGTTATTGAGTTGCAAAGTGTTCTAGAAATTTCGGTTTTGAAGTCAGCTTTTGGAAAAATTAAGTTATAAAAGATCAGTCTGTTTTTCAATCACACCAATTAAAGAGTCTATTTTGACAAACTTCCTTTATTTTGCACAGTCATCATAATGCTTTCAACAATGGATTCTTTTCTAATATTTAATTCCTCTGTTTCCTTTTTTTTTTTTTTTTTTTTTTTTTTTTTTTTTTTTTTTTTGCAGTCATGAGTTTCTATCTGTTTGTAATATTCACAAGTAATTGCTTGGGGGCTAGATTAACGTTTCTTTAATTATAGTGAAAATAGTTTATAATGTTAATTGAATGACAAGAATTGGCACATTTATTAATAGTAAAAATCGATAAAAAATAAAGCGTTTGTTTCCACAACTATCATCTCTGATTTACCATGTCATGTTAAGAAAAGAAATGGATATTGTAATTTAAAATATTGATATTTTTCCTGAAGTGTGTACACAAATTTTTTTTGCTTTATTTTTACTTAGTTTATTTTCATGGCCGTTAAATTGTATTTATCTAAAAGATTACCAGTATTAATTTTTTTTTCTTGAAAGTAATTAATTTTCAAGTGTTTAATATGCAGTTGTAAATTTTGTATACTATTTTTAAAAAATGCAACATTTTTTTAAACTTTCTTCAATTCACTATAAATATTTATATATATATAAAAGGAAAAGAGTTATTGAACCAAATGACAAAGATCGTTATCCAGAATATGATTGGATCATTGGAAATCATGCAGATGAATTAACACCTTGGATACCAGTTATTGCAGCAAGGTAAGGAGAGTGGAAAGCATCTTTTAAAAATAGTATATATTTTTTATTTTACTTTCACAATACATTTATTAAATCTTGCTGTTTTTAATCTTTAGATCCAGCTATAACATGAGAGTATTTTTACTCCCTTGTTGTTATTTCACTTTTGATGGAAAATATGGTAGGAAAACCAATTTAGAATCTCAATACCAATCTTATCTTAATTTTTTGCATTCTCTTTGTACCACTATGGGGTTTCAAGTGCAGTTTGATAAGTTAAGAATACCATCTACAAAAAGGGTAAATCCTTTAATTTCTTACTTAAGTACTTTTAAAAAAATTTCTATCATTATGACAGAATCAAATTTGTTGTTTTTTATTTATGTTATATAAATTTTTATTTTGTTATATAAAATTATTTTTAAGTTTCATGAATATTTTTGTTTCATGAGTTCTATAATTTTTTTTTATCCAGTTATTTTGTTTATTCCAGTGAGTCAAAATGTTTAACTACAATCACATTGGACTAATATTGTATATTTTTGACATCTATGAAGTCATATGTTCATCTAAATGCTATAACAATGTATCTAGATATGTATTTTCTTCTTTAAAAGGAATTTTCAAGTACATTTATCTCCAATTCAACTGTGTTCCAGAATTTTGATAGTTGAATCTGCAGGAGTTATGTTGCATAATGATATGCTAAAACTGTTGAGCTTTCTCTTACATTAAAAGTATCTATTAATTAAACTCCAGATATCATAAAGAACCTAGTTTCCCTGAAATTTTAATATGAATGCGCCTATGGGAAATTTGTTGAAGTTATTTCTTACTATAGTTACAAAGAGGAATCGCAAATCAACACCATTTGCCGTCATTCTTCTATGATCGATAAGTATTGCTATAAAATTACTTAGACAAAGAGGAATTGCAAAAAAATTTTTTAACTCTCCCTAATTCCTTATTTATAGTGTGTTCATTCATTCATTGTCAATTCTTTGTTTTTTATGTTGTGTTCTATATATATATACAGTCCAGTCACATTATTGCGACCACCACCTACTTTCGACGTCAGCGGGAAATAAGGCAGGTGGCAGCACATTGCAGTGGAGTGTATATTCTGGCTTTGACAGGTGGTCACATTAATCTGACTGGACTGTGTATATAGGTTTGTAGTTTGTGAGATTAGCTTCTTATATATCTAATACAATCTCATAAATTTCTGGGAGGAACAGGAATAAAAAGGAACTATTGTGATTTTTTTTTTCTTCATGTCAAATTCTGTTAATTTATGTGTGCTTAAAAATTTACTTATAAATTCATGAGTATATTGAGTTTCAGGCAATAATGTAGTAATTTTGACTGCATTCATACTTCAATTCATTATTATTATTTTTTTTTATCTAAAGAGTTGAAAACATTTTTGACCTTCAAAATTTATATAATCTTGTGAAAACCAATTTGCAATAAAAGATATATTGATATTTTTATACAGAAATTACTAACTGCTTTTATAAATCTAATAATAAGTCTCCATCCATAAAATAAAATTATTTAAATCTGTCTAAAAATTTCTTGTAATTTCAGAGGTACAAAAATTTATAGTTAATTATGCTATCTATTTTCTACAACTGTTTTACTTCAAAGAGGACATCATGACAATTATGCAAGAAATTCTTTATATATATTAATGTATTTTTAAATTTGATAAAGAAAATAATCCAGGGTAACTTCTTATATGATAAAATATTTTGGAAAATGCAACTCAATCACAATTTTTTTTTTTCCCTCTTTTTTTATAGACATGCCTAATTTGCCCTGGCCGTACATATGAAAAAGAGATTGAATGTGAAATAGAAAAAGGAAGAGTCGAATTCATTAATTCACATTTAAAGAAAACTGAGGGATCCTTCCCGGTTTCAATGTGGGATGAAAGTGAATTCAAGTGTAAAACTGATCCTTCATGGGCTCCTAATTTCGTTGCAAGAGAACCAATAGAAAAAGTATTAAACTGTTCACAAATAAGCAAGGAGGTAATTGAAAAAGCTGTTAAATTCATTGTTGGCCATTTACTTTCAAAGGAAAATCCTGTTTTAGTGCAACGAGAAGGCAATAGTTTTTTATGGAACAAAGGAGGTATGAATCGCTCATTTCATATATTTTATTATTGTTATTATTTAAACGTGTAATGTCAGTAAATAAGCTTGGAAGGTTTTTAAAATTTTATCTCATCCTCTTTTTGTTTGCTGTTTGTCTCATTAATCTAATTGTAGAGACATTGCATTCTACTAGAACAATGGCATCCAGAATACAAAGCCTCGCATCCGAATGACGAAATTTCGCTGCCGTCATACAGGGGTGCCGGAAATTAACCTGAAAACTGTAGGCGATGACTTTGATAAAAAGTCAGAAAAAACCGGGAAAGGCGGCAAATTTCTAAAGAAACTGGAATTTTTTTTTTTTTTTTTTTTTTTTAAACAAAAATGGAAAAGTTAAATTATTCTAGAGACAAGCGAAAGAAAAGTTGCCAAATTATGGAAATCAGTGCAAAATCTATCTAAAAAAAATGTATATATGCATAAAAAAAAAATGGAGTCGTTGTATTGCGTACAAGACCCACAGAAGACGGACGTGTCATTTGCTACGTCGCCGGTTTATATATTTTTAAACACTGGACTCCGAAATTCCTGGCTACAAACACGGAACTTTGCAGTTTCCTCATATGTATTCTGCATTATACTCTTGTGCCCAAAAGTAAGACCAATTTTTTTTTTTTTTTTTTTTCAAAAACTCTTTATTTTATTCTTCCAAATTTATTTCAGCGCCTTCAAAATAATCTCCTCCGGATACAATGCACTTATGCCAACTTTTTCCCAATCCTCAATGCATGCTAAAAAGTCATCGGCAGGGATGGCCTTCAAAGCGCGCGGCGATTCACGTTGAATCTCTTCAGTCGACTCAAAACGGTGTCCTCAGGTGGTCTTTTGAGTTTAGGGGATAACCAGAAGTCGCACGGTGTGAATACGATGGTTGTGGAACCATATGGGTCTCATTTTTGGCGAAACTGTCGCGAATAATCAATGCAGTGTGAGCTGGCGCATTCAGTGTTTTCGGTACCAATTGAGATTTGACGCGTTTCAGGCCCAAAATTTATTTGACCTATCCTTTTGAAATTCCAACATCACCAATAAGATCTCTAATTGTAAATCGACGGTTACCAAGCAAGCAAATCTTTAATTTTTGAACGTGAGTTTCGTCGGTTGAGGTTGATGGTCAACCATAGGGCTCTTCATTTTCAACGCGTTCTCTGCCTTCTTTAAACTGTTTATACCACGTCTAAACATTTCTTTCCGATATAGGAATGCTCACCGAATGCCTTCTGCAACATTCTATACGTTTTCACAGACAAAATTTAATGCAAGTTCTTTGCTCAATTAATTCAGACATTTCAAAAATCGAAATGCAAGATACATTAATTTTTTACCAATTCTTACTTTTGGCAATTACTTTTTTTATTAGACAGTAACAAAGTGTCATTAAAAAAATTAAAGTCTATATTTTTATTTAAAGTTGTGTCCAAAAAAAATACAATATTGTGGATAAATTAAGAGGGTTCGATTAACTTCAAAGATGCAGTAAATGTAATAAAACGTTTATACTTTTTATAAATGTGAAAATTAGCACCAAATTAATGGAAGAGAAGAGTTTTATTCTTAATAAAATCAATGTATGAATTTTTTAGATGCTTTACGTCTCAAATCATTGTTAGTAAATTTTTTAAAAGAAAGCATTAAACTACAAAGATAGATGAAGTATAATAGATATAACAAAGAAAATATTTACATATATGTGCCTATTTCTTTTTTAGGATGAAAAATATTCAGGATGACATGATTTATTTTTATTCAGAAAAAAATTTAATAATATTTTGTGCTGAACATACATAATTACAAGATTTTAATGAAAAATTCTTCACCAGTTTTTCCTATATACTAAAATTACAAAAATAAATGTAAAAAAACTTTCCTTATAATATGAAAATGAGTTTAGATTAAATTTTAATTTGATTTTTCTTAAATAATAGTTTTCACTATTTCTATTGATAAAGCCCCAAGATTTCTCAAATTTTAAATCAAATTTTCATCTTATTTAGTCAGTTATTTGTAATATATAGTATTTTTACATCGCAACTGAAAACACAGAAATTTGCTGCTTTTGCTTTTATTATTAATTGCAAAATAATGACCAAAAATTAGTCTAGTCTTTATATGTTTCCACTTATTTTGCACGTCATGTTATTTTTCTTTAAATTCCACCTATTTTACTTCAGAAAAGTTGGTAATTAAAAGTTCGTTATGAAAATATTCAATTTGAGAGACTTTCTGTGTCACTTTATTTAATTATTCACCTTTTTCTTAAAAATAAAAAGGATAACTTTATAATAAACGTTTTAATAAAACTAATCAGTAATATAAAAACTGCCTTAAGATAATTCATTTAAAAATTACTTTGGTTACATTTCCGTGTTCACGCATTTTTAATAGTTGCCCGTTATTTTTGTGGGTTTATTTTTTTTTTTTTATATATTTCTCAAATAAATTCACCAGATTTCCATTTATAATGATCAGAATTAAATAAAAATTGTTTTCTGTACCAAGGTAACTCATGAAAAAAAAATTATACTTAACAAGGTCAGGGTTTAAATTTGTCTAAATGCTTTACTGGTGACAGTATATAACGATATAGACACTTAAGTAAATTGTTGAGTTTATTAAGAAATTTATTTACTATAACTGAGAATGTACTTTTATTGCTTATATACACTAGATAAATACTTTTTTTTTTTTTCAATTTTATTTAGGAAAATTAAACTTGTCTGAACTGTGCTACTTCATTCAACCAGATGTATTAAAAAGTTTGAAATCTCAAAATGGAGGTATTCAAACATTACTTCGAAACCATAGTTATATTTTGAAGGTAATTTTTAAAAGTATACTTTTAATTATTTTATTACTTGATCAAATTTTATATTTTAAAACTGTCAGCAGGCATTGAGTTAATATTTATTCTGTCTTCTTTTAATTGTAATACAACATAAATTTTTATATAGCAAATATTTTTGAAATTTTTTTTTAATTATGGTTGTTAATTAATATCTTCCTCATATGAGTAATTTTGATAATTTAATTATTTAAAAAGTGATATGATATTTAATAATCCTTTATTTTACTTTATTCTAATAATTTTTCATTTAGATTTACAAGGCTGCTCTCTCCTTTTATTATTACTATACTATACAAGTAACTGCAGAATAGAAATGTTAACTGCATTCCTATGAGCAGAAATCGACTTTGAAATGGGAAAACCTCTACTCGTCCCCATTAATTTCATTGTGTATTTCAAAAAATGTGTACATTTTTGAAAAGAAGCCACAACTGTTAGGTTTTTTTTATAATCAAGTTAAAGGCAACAACATATACTGATAAGTTTTTGCAAAAATTAATATTTTAACCAAGAGGGTTAAATGCTTTTAACCAAAAAAAATTTATGTCATAATGAAGATTTTTTTAACTTTTTGTGCTATATATGAAATCAGGATGTGTTGAAACTCAAGTTGTTTATATTCTGGGTATAAAAATGGTAAACATTAAGAATTTAAAATAAAGCTCTAAAATATTGTTATAAATAATTTTTTTATTCATGTTCTCACATTATTTTATAATTAAAAAGATATCAAGTCTTCTGAATTTTTTAATATTTTTTGAATTTGTTTTTTATATATTTTCTGCATTTTGAATTATAAGAGTTGGCAACTATTGATTTAGTATTTCTAATAAAAGTAATAGTCAATGGCTATAAAATTCAATGTGTACATAAGCTCGGTTAGTTTTTATTAATTAAAAGATATTTTGCATATATATTTTCACATATTCATCAACAATTAATATTCAAAAATTAATATCCAAATATAATTTGGTAAATTAAGATTATAAGGTAATAAATAATTTAACCTTTGAGGATAATTTCAATGGCTTCCTACATTAATTTTTAGCAGTAATGATGTGTTGAATTGGGAATCTCTCTCAGTATACATAACTACTTCATACTTCATAGAAATTTCTCGACTCTGGTAGATCATATTTAATAAAGGATGTCCAGTCAGCTTTCAGTGAACTTATTTTGTATAGCATATATATATTTAGTGAAAGACGGTGGTAGGTGGTTGTATAAAAGGTTTTTAATTTTTATTTAATATTCTAATTGCTATTATTGGCATCTACATAAGAAAAATTGTTTAAAGATAAAGTCTGGATATTTCAATTAAGAAGAAATTTAATGACATTACATATATACAATTTTTAGACACTATTGACTTACATACTTGCATGTAATGCAAAAAAAAATTGGCTGTGTCATCATCTGTCGTTTTTTGTTTATATATATATACTTGCTCAAAAATAGCCTTTGATTCGTTGACTTTTCTTGAAAAACATCATTATTGTTTTCTTTGATGTTTTGCTGGTTCTGTGTATCTGTAATACTTTGTAAGTGCTCGTAGCTCCAAGTTTTTTTCATAAAATGAATTGTATCTTTTAATCCTTAACAGTAATAGTGATTTCATGATTTTTGATAATATCATGTATTGTATTTTTTCAAATAAAATTAATTGTATTGTTCTTTTATAAAATTCCACTGACAGTGTGTGGTAAAAATTAAATATTAATAGTATTCATTTTATTCCAGAATATCTTATCCAAAATAATTTTAAATCATTTTAGTAATTTTAAATCATTTTAGTTAGCTATTAATTAAATTTTCTTTTGCTCATCTAAGCTTTTCAATGAGCGCAAATCAAATAGTAATGCAACATATTTTCTAGCACACAAACTTTTGTTGTGCAAGAAGATATACAGATTTCCTGTAATAAAGGCACTGATAAACATTTTTTTAGCCTAACATTAGTTTTAGTAGTATGCTAAAGCGTAACTTCTGTGATAGAAAATGCCTATCAACCAGTCATTTCTTAAAAAGTATGGGTTTAAGTTTGTGAAGGGGTTTAGTTGTGTATACTATTGTGCCCAAAAGTAAAACGTATTTTCAATTTAAATTTCTCTGAACATATGGAATTTAATTTCTTTTTTATGTGTTGCCACTGTACTTGACATCTGTGTGTGGAAATTTGACGTCAAAATATTGTGTTTGAGTTCCACTTGGCACAAATAAATATTATTAAATCATTTGATATTCAAAGATTATTCCTTCATTCGATTTCACATTATTAAAAAAAATTATTACGAAATTATTTAAATACTCTAAGTATTTATTCGCTCATTCTTAATATTTATTACTAAAATAATTTTAGAGGCATGTTTTTAAACTCATTGGTTGTCATACTCATTCCTTTCAAATAATTAACATATTATTGAAACAAAAGGAGTATAACATAGGGTATAAAAACATTGGGAATATAACATAGGGTATAAAAACATAGGGAGTGAGTGCTGGGCACTCAAGAATGTGCTTAGGTGTTAGAAAGCGTTGGGGCAATTTCTGCAGGGGATGTATTCCCTGGTCTTGTCTAGGAGAATCTTCATCCCTCTGTAATGATTAGTTCTGAGTCTGCTAATAACTGATGTCAGCTTCCTATGACAGTTGAAGTCCGTGATTAGTGGCTTCTTAAAATTATGAGGAATTAGTCGGCTTTTTGTCAACTGCGTTTGCATCTGCAAATGTGATGGTAGTCCTGGGTTGATCATTATCCCTGGCTTCTTTTGGCTAAAGAGTCAGCGTATTCGTTACTCCCAATGTTGATATTTGCAGGAATCCATTTATCGCAGAAGTGATGTTAGTATCTGCATTTTTAATTGATTCCAGAGCCGACTTGCAGTCAGAAAAAATCACTAACCCATCTGTGAAGCCTGAGATATTTGAGTCATTTAGATATAAAGCAACAGTCTCTTTAATTGCTATGAGCTCGCTGGTGAAGTTTGAAGCTATCAGGCCTGTGTTCACTTTATGATGGTATCTACTTCCATTTGGAAGTAGAAAGAAGATGCCTGCACCTCCCTTTTTTGAGGAATTTGTCAGAGGATCCATCAGTGTATGCTATTGCAAGATTACCTTGTGAGAACTAATCTATGGTATCAAGGCCTTTTTGTTTGAAATCTAATGAAGGAAATGTATGAAGTGATAGTTGAATGGGTGTGGACTAATTTTTTTTTTTTTCATCCAAATATTCGAACTCATACTGCTTTTTTCAGTAAGTAGAAAACTGATCTTATTGTTATATTCATCATTTTATAAGCACCAGTATTTTCTTTTTAAAATTAAGTTTTGTCTTAGATTTGTACGCGTAAAAAAAAGATTATATTTATGTTATTTAAAGTCATATTTTTTATGCAGTATTGATTTTAATAATTTGTTTTTTGTTGTATATTATGTACATTGTTCTCCAAAAGTCTAAAAACAATTTGAACACTAAAATAGTGAAAACATTAATGTATTTTTAATTAAAATTTCCTTTTGAATGTTCAGAGCATATAAGGATGCAATTAAAAATATTGGCCGTTTTGTCTTTTAGTTGAGAAAAACATTGAATGATATTAATGCTGAAGATTAGCCATGACTTCATTTTGAAAGTTATTCAGTGTTGAAATCTTGTTGCTTTACATATGCTTTTAGACAGTTTTCAAAATTCATATGGTAGTTTTATTTATAGTCATTGTTTCTAAATTCTGCTTCTATTATTTAATATGTACCCATAAAGAAATCTTAGTAATAAAAATATATTTCCTCTAAGTAATACCTAGGAAAATCTCATGATAATGATAAAACAAACTTTTATAAATGGAACATAATTTCTAAATCTTAAATGTATATTTTTAACTTTTCATTGTGGTCATCTTAAAACATACTATGAAATTCCATTTATACTTTCATTGTTTTTTAACTGTATATTTATTACATACATTGGTGCAGTTTTTAAATTATAATTGTGCTTATTGAAAAATGTTCACAATATTTTATATACATTAAATTTTGTGAAATAATCACATCAGATTATCTTTTGTGGAATATGTAAATTCACTTACATTTTTTAGTTTCTCTAATAACCTTTATTTGTCTCGAATCGAAAATATGTCTGCATTGTTGCAAATCACAAAATACTTAACTATCTTTTGATCAAATAACTTCAATAATATACTCATTTTTAAAAATTAAGGAAAAAATTTTTGATTGGGAAATTTCTATTCATTTATGCATAGAAAATCCACATGAGTTTTATGTGTGATCAACTTGCAATTTGTGCAGAACATGCCTTCCTAAACCATTCCAAACCGTGTTCAATCTGGTTCAAGCCCAAATAATATATTAGTCAACCTATACTCTCAACAATTTCCTAATAAGAGTAATTCTCCATCAACCAACCTCTAGTATTATTGATTTGTAGTATGAGGAAATTGCCAACACCACCTGTGTAAGGAAGAATAATTAAGTCAATGATTATCTGATTGATATGGGCAGTTTAATCTGTGTGTTATATCCCATATAATTTTTTAATCTCTAATAACCAAGCATTAGTTGTGCCTCTTAAGGACGTTATACGTATATTAATATTTTTCTAATCTAATGAGTGCAGGTCAATGCTGCCAAGAGATACTTGAACACATGCATACACTGGACCCATCAAATACGTCTGATATAACAGATTCTTGGCTTTTACCAGACCAACATTTTTCTTAAGTCACTTTATGAACAAAATCTGAGCTCACCAATAAAGAGTATAGAGCTGTATTCCAAATAATGTGTATGCATGCCCAATTAAAGTTTCATTTTGATGATCTGGTGCAAAGACACACAATGCTGAACATCTTGCCGTCTTCGTGAAGCCTCATGCCCACATTTGATCTGAATGCCTCTTTTCATGGGCTATTACAAGAAAAGATCTAAGGTGGACTGATATAGTGGATCTGTGCTTTTTTCAAGTTGCTACAAATAAGTTTTTTTTTAGCTTTTGTAGCTCTAGGTCTTCCTTGATTATACCTTCTAGATGCAGATTCTGTTCTTAAAAATGCATTCTACATTTCTATGAATTACAGAAGAGCTTATATTTAACCATCTTGCTACATGAGATTGACTCTGAACAATACAGCCTCACTAGCTCATCATAATTTTTCATATAAAGTCATTTAAAAATGGTTATTCAGGGTGGGGACCGAACTAGGAAGTCGGGGATTGAATTTTATTGGACTAGAAAAGTAAGGGAAATTCGTAAAAATATCTAAAAATCAGGGCACATTGCTGACAAGAGCATTTCACTTCAAAACATGTGCGTGATTGGCGATTTTGTAGGCAAGCATGCTTGGCAACTGATTGTTACTCATTTTACATCAACCTCAAGTCCTGTCCAGTGTATGACTTATTGTATTTTTAAGCGTGGTTGTCTTGTGTGTGTTTTTGATTGCTTTTATCCTCACTTTGTGTAATTGCTTAAGCCAATTTAGAAAAGTAAAGATTTTAATATTTTAGTGCCTGCATTGACTGATAGTTTGTAGAGGAGAAAAAAATAAAATTCAATGGTCTGGTGTTGCCTTTAAAAAGTACCATACATTCAGGGAGAATTATAGGTCTCCATTTCATGATGTTTTTGTTATTTCTTTTCACGAGTTTCTTATAAAAGAAGACAATTGTTAAAGTAAATCTTGTAAATCTCTCTTAAAAATAGTCTGAATGAAATAATTTATCTGTACATATTTTAGAAGAGTGGTTATATTGTAAAATTTCGGGAAGAGGGGGGCAGTGAGAGGTGTTGTATCATGCTGTTTTTATTTTTATTTTTTTTCTTTTAATTATTTCATAAGAATATTTTTTTTTTTATATTAAATAACTAGTAATGATGTTTTTAATAACATATAGTATGAACATACAGTGATTCCATGTTGGGAGAAAGCCAGAAACTAATATAATTAGAAGCTGTAGATCTGGGAAATTTTTTCAGTTTCTGTTACCACCTTGTAAAAATTAGTTTAGTTAACTTTACATTTCTCTACTGATATCCATTCTGTATCTAATTTAACATTTATTCTTATTACAACATTTGGTGAACTACATGTTTTTTTTTCTATACCTTCAAACATGACTATTAAATGATCAGTACTTTGAAATGCGTGTCATGCAAATCAAACCCCTTTCATTCCCCATATTCAACTAAACTTTGGGTAGGATGTAATATTTCTTTTCTTCCTTTTATATTCTGTATTTTTATACTGCCAATTTTACCATCCATGTTTATCAGTACAATTGTGTACTTTTTTTCCTTCTTATCATACATTCAATTAAAAAAAGATGTTTTAAACAATGTAATATAAACCTTGCTATGTAAATCTCCTTTAAAATATAAGGAATGCTCCTCGAAAGGAATGCTTTTTAGCATTCCTTTCGAGATATTTTTAGAGAAAGAAAGCTCTGAAAAGTGCTAGCATTCTAAAAAAGATGTCTGTCCAGTTTCACAGTGGACAGACAATAAATACATTAGAAGACAATTTTAGTAAAACTTTTCAAGTTTAGTGAGGGAAATTTTTTTTCCTAATTTCTGTAGCTACCCTGCTATTTCACAATTTCTGCAAGTAAAAACTGCAAACTCTTTTTGTTTCACGTGTATAGTGGCCCGAAAAGACGGAACCTCGACAAATTCAGATAGTTAATATCGTATTCTGATGCAGCATTACTTTTTGCTTAGACTCCATGTTTATGAAAGTTTATTTTTTGTATTGTAATTGTAATTCTTTCTTTAATTTTTGGAAACTAGTGTAATTTATTTTTTCATAGATCATATGCCTTTTACCCACGGAATTTACTGGTAAATCTAATGGTAGATATCTTAAACTGGATATTTTAATCCAACAATGATTTAGTGTGATGATTATCTGATGGATTGATATGGGCAGTTCAGTCTGTATGCTATGTCTTATTGATCTTAGAAATTATATGAATTTTATCTTTAAAAAATTTAATGAAACTATTTTTACAAGTTCAATTTTTTTAATGTAATGAGTATAATTGTATGTAACAGTAAAACCTCATGCTGTTCTTAGATATATATTTTCATACAAAACCTTAAGATATTGTAGAAAAATGGATATAAATGTGATTATATCAAAACAGATATTATTTAAATATCATTACATTATATTATATCATTATAGATATCTTGTGAAAAGGTATTTTTCTATATAAATTAAAATTCCTTCCAAATAAAGACCTTAATTTTAAACACAATAACCCCTCAAATATGCAATATGTAATTTTCCCATGTTTGTCATCCCTTAAAATTCCCCTTTATTATTATCCTCTTTATTATTTAACCATCCCTTTTATATTTTATTTTGTAGTTATTATTGCAATCAATTGTAAATCTAGCATGATTTTAAAATATGGATTTTTTTTTTTTTCAGTTAGTAATAATATTGTGCAATTGAGAATGCCATCAGAAGAACCATCAAACATTAAACCACCAAAGAAAGGTCGAAGAAGGTATATCCAAAGGAAGGAAGGCAAACAAAATAAGTACAAATCAAAAAAATGTTTCTTTCATTTTAATCACCCACAAGGTTGTCCCCTATCCTCTAGTAAGTGTTCATTTTCTCATGAGAACATGTAAAGAAAACAAAATCGACATATTATAGTGGTAACTATAAATGTAATCAATGTGAGCTTAAAATAAACAAAAAAAGTTTTATTTTTTTATTAGTATTGTTATTTCTGATTTTGAGAGGAAGATGGCACATTTAATAAGGAAATAATATACATAAAATCAAATTGTCTAAAAAGTTATTTCTCACTTGAATGTTATGTAATATTAGCCAGGTTTGAATTAACTTTACAAATATGTTGAAATATATCTAAACTCCAGGACATTAGCTACTTAAAATTTTTGTTGAACTCCTCTTACATAATTTCAATCTTATATTATAGTTATCTTTGAGTGGTTTAAGTTGTATGAGTATTCTGATTCATCTTCTTAATAACTGGCCAAAAATGTTTCAATATTTTATAAATGTTTTCCTTGCATTTTTGAATGCAACCTGAAAAAGAAAAAAAAAAAAAATTAAAATAGTATCTCAGGAAAACTTAACTCTAAACAAGCAGATTCTGTAATAAATTTATTAACGTACGCACTTAAGTATGTATATGAATATATATTCATTATGATTTTGCTATAATGCAGTTTAAAATAATTCTGATTTATTTATAAAGCAAGTAGAAGTCCTCTCCCACACACATACACGCCTCTAGAAAAAAATTATCAGATTTATAAAAAAAAAAAATGTTTTTTACTAGTCATTCAAAAATACAAACATGTAATACATTAGAAATTGTTAAATACCAATTTAACTACACATATCTATAATAAATTTAAGAGTAAAAATGGTAATGCTTCTTGCTCTGAGAATTTACATGTAGTGTACTGCATAAACAGGAAGACAAAAAAAAAAACATCAAAAATTTATATTGTCTTGAATCTTTTTCCTTATCTGCAATTCCTTTTGAATTGAATTACTACATGATTTTTATTAAAACAGTGCCCATTTTATAATGCAATTTTATTCCATGAGAAATATTTCATATCCAGTAACAATACAGAATATGATGCATTAAAAACAATCTCGTATTCAGTAATTGTAGATGTATAGTAATATTGAGGCACTGATTCACTAATTGAGAGTAAAGAACCCAATTACATATATTTATATTTAAGAGGGGGAGGATTGTTCTCTGTAAATTTAATGCAATCTATTCTAATAATTAAGTGCTTTCAGCTTTGAAAATTTAATGTTTCCTATTATGAAGTCTTATCTTTCCGAAAATGTTTTTATTTATCCATCTTTGAAATAAATGTGCATGAATTTTGTAAGCAATCATAAAATAACGTTAATATTCTTTCAAATTTTAGATTACAATTTTGAAGAGGTAGGAAGGTAATTTGTTTTGCACACGATTTCCAGAAATCTGATATGTAGTTCAGAAAATTTCAGTATTAACCACAATCATCCCTGTATTTATATCAAATTAATATTTACAATTATCTAGAGGTAGATCACAGATGTCAGTCTTCACGTTTCTTCAGGTGTCTTTCCTTTAAGCCAGTAAACGACACTAGGTTCTGTAAACTATTTGTCATTGTGAATGACAATAGATGGCGCCACGACCAAGAGGCTCTGCCATAACTCCTCCTCCTGTAACTCCATATAAGGCGAATGCTTATACGGGGATGAAAAATGTAACAGCAAGGGCAGAAGAAAGATCGTGAGTGTGGTTGACGGGCAGTTGCAAAATACGTATTGTTGGAATGTGAATAAATACTTTATATATATCAACTGGAAGTGTGTGAATTTATTAGAACAGAAAAAGAAGGCAACAAGTTATTATCAGAAGTGGGATTTAGGATCTACAATCTGACATGAATTACGTTTTGAGTAGTGAAGAAAAAAAAAGGTAAATGATTTCCTTTCTCTACGTTGAAGTTTAAAGTATAAATATTTCTAAGTATTGAATATTTCTTTCAAGTTGGTATATATGTTTAAAGTATTTCTCAAGTATTAAAGTATTTCTCAAGTATAAGTATCAAAATATCGTTCCTTGAAAAGGTCGTAAAAGTGATCTTATAGAATTAGGAACAAAACTCGGTGTAACGATTCCACCGGAAGCTGTCATAGTTAATATTAAAAGATTAATAACAAGTAGTGAAAATTATGACGAAGAGTTTGTTAAGCAAGTTTTCGAAAAAAGAATAATGCAGGAAAGAATTAAAAAGAGAGGAAAAGGAAAATGAAAAGTTAGAAAAGCAAAGACAAATGGAAATTGAGGAACGGAAAAGCAAAGAACTTTTGAATTGGAAAAATTAAAACTGCAAAACGAAAATAAAGTTATGTACCAAACGTCAACTGAATATGATACTAATGCTCCGGAAGTAAACAAATCAGTTGATTTAAGAAATCTCATGCAGAGATTTAATCCGAAGGAAGGAGATATAACGGCATTCTTAATTTTATTTGAACGGCAGGCAAAGCGAGTGGGTATAGAGGAAAACGATTTTGTATTGCATTTATTAGGATTGCTACCCTTTGAAATTACCCAACTAATCGCTAGAGAATCTGAAGAACAAGCTAATGAATATGTATTTGTTAAGAATCTACTGTTAAAGAGATTTAAATTAAGTCTAGAAATATTTCGCCAGATATTTATCAATCATACTAGGGATTCTAAAGGTACGTGGACAGATTTCGTTTTCGAAATAATTATTTTAACGAATGGTTGAAAGGATTAAAAATTAATGATTTCGATTCCTTAAAAAGAATTAATTATAACAGATCAGTTGAAAAAACGGGTTCCAAATTTTATGCGAGAACATTTTATTGATACATGGCCTAAATAAGTAAATCCGAAAGAGTTGGCAGAAATATTAGACGAATACGAAAATGTTCGTATCGGAATGAAAATAAATAATGAAAGCAAGAATAATAAATTTGGAGGTCATTGGGATGACGCAAGAAATTATTCACGGTTATCAAATTACCATAAAAGTGGATTCCAAACTAATAGGATGGAAAACAAAAGTGCTGTAAGTCATAAATTAAATGAAAAAGAAAACTCGCGTACATATGTTGATAGTCATAAAGTATTTAATTCATCTATTCTTAATGAAAAAGGTGAACCCAAGTGTTTTTCATGTAATTTATTCGGACACATCTCAAAAGATTGCCCAAATCCTTGTACTTTATGTGGTTTAAAGGGGCATTCAAAAAAAATATTGTTCGAAGAATAAAAAAGAAATTAGTTTAAGTGTGATTGACCATGAATCGTCCGTAACTGCTGACAAGTATTTGAGAAAGGCTACAATTGATAATCGTTCTGTTAGTTGTTTGCTAGATACTGGTGCTTCTTCTTGTTTATTGAAAGAATCGCTTGCAGAACGTCTAGGAATTAATATGACGCCTTGCAAAAAAGATCTTTATTCCTTTAGGAATCAAAAATGTCCAGTTTTGCAGAGTTTAGGAGCAGCAGTCGTAGATTTTCAAATAGGTGAAGTAGTGGGAAATGATATTCCCGTTTTAATTGTTCCAGATTCGGCTCAACCAGTTGATTTATTAGTCGGGCGCACCTTTTAGATTTACCATATATTGCGTATGCTGGGGTCGGGGATATTTTTGCATATCGGTTATGCAAAAAGATTACCCATTTATTGGATTAAACTGCATCGAAGAAACGCCACGTATTAAATTGCAAGTGGAGGAAACTACGAAAATAAATAATGGCATAAATTTTGTAAAGGCGAAAACAGAACTAATAAATAATGGGTTAATTATGATGCAAGGAAATGAAAGAAATTTTAATTCTTTGTTAGAAATAAAAGAAGGTAAAACTGTCATACCACTTATTAATATTGGATGTAAGGAAATAATTTTAAAAGAAAATCAGAACGTTGGAAATGTAGAATTAGTGGAGGAGGTCAACTTGGAACCAGATTTAAATTATGTTAATTTGATTTTAATGACACTTCTTCGGTAGAAATATTAAATGTTAGTACAGATAGTGTAAAGCGAAATCCTATAAGCTTAGAACAAATAAAAGTTAATAAACACTTAACTGAACAACAACAGAAGGACTTTGTTGAATGAGTATAGAGACTGTTTTTGCATTAAACATATCGAATTAGGATGTACAGGACTGGTGAAAAAATGGATATTAAAGAAGTTGAGGGTTCAAAACCTGTATGTATGAAACCGTATAAAACAAATTCAGCCGAAAGAAAAGCAATTAAAGAAATCGTTAATGAATGGAAAGAACATGGTATTGTGAAAGAAACACGTTCACCATATTCAAGCCCTGTTCTTTTAGTGCGTAGAAAACTGGTGAAAATCGACTAGTTATTGACTATAGAAAACTAAATAATCAGACGATCAAGGATAAATTTCCTCTTCCCAAAATTGATGATCTTTTAGAACAACTACATGATTGCAGTCTGTTTACAACTCTCGATTTGGCTCATGGGTATCTACAAAAATCCCTTTGACAGAAGAAGCCAAATTAAAAACTGCATTTATCACACCAGATGAAACTGGACAATTTGAAAGAATGATATTTGGATTAACAAATGCACCAGCAGAATTTCAACGGTTAATGTACCATACTTTAGGTGGCTTATGCAACAAAGATGTTTTATGCTATCTCGGCGACATCCTTGTACATGCCAAAACTTGGGAACAAATGATTAAAAATTAGGTAAGGTATTCGAGGCTTTACGAGAAGCTAAGTTAACATTAAAATTGTCTAAATGTGAGTTTGCAAAGATGAAGTAGAATTTTTTTAGGCTTCATTATTAATAAGAATGGGATTAAACCAGGCTCAAGAAAGGTAGAAGTAATTTCTAAATTTCCCCAACCAACAAATTTGCATGAAGTTAGACGCTTTCTCGGCTTAACAAGTTTTTTTAGGAGATTTATTCAAAATTATGCTATAAAAGCAAAACCTCTGACTGACCTAACTAAGAAGAACGAAGATTTTAAGTGGGAAGAAAAACAAGAACAATCTTTTAAAGTTTTGAAAAGTGAATCGACTCGACAACCTATTTTAGCACTCTATAATCCCGAAGCTAAAAACTGAAGTTCATACTGATGCAAGTGCGGAAGGTATCGCTGGCATGCTACTTCAAGCATGTATATATATGCTGTATATATATATTGTGTTTATTTTTGTTTGTGGTAAAGTGTAATTACTAAGTAAAATTTGTTTGGCAATTGCTTGGTCAGGATGCCTGAATGTAAACTATTTGTCATTGTGAATGACAATAGATGATGGCAGAGCCTCTTGGCAACTCCTCCTCCGTGTGTCGCAACTCCTCCTGTAACTCCATATAAGGCGAATGCTTATACGGGGATGAAAAATGTAACAGCAAGGGCAGAAGAAGGAACACGAGTGTGGTTGACGGGCAGTTGCAAATACGTATTGTTGGTATGTGAATAAATACTTTATATATATCAACTGGAAGTGCGTGAATTTATTAGAACAGAAAAAGAAGACAACAGTTCCCATTTACTCAGGGAGCTTGTCCTCCGATATCTTGACACACTGCGAACCATGTCAACCAAGACGATGTGCAAGATCATTTCTTCCAAAACGGTTGCGACCCAGGGCCAACTGGCTAGCGCTCTGCTCTTGGGTACCACAGACTTCAGGTTCGAATCTTGGCGGTGGCATGGATGTTTGTTAGTTGTTCGGAATCCACTTTTAAACTGTAGGTCCCGGTTTGTTTAGCCGTCGTGTGCACAAAATGACCGTAGAGCGACAAACACAGACCAGATTCAAAAGGGTTGCCGCACACTCTTGCTGTAGCTTTTGGGAGGGTAGTGAAATCCACCCATTTTGTAGAAGATCCTCTATTATATCTACCTGCTGCTTCCTGACTGCAGTTTTCAGGATGGAACTAAATGCTATATATTTCCGAATATAAAGAATGTTTTTCTTCTAAAATTTATCAGTTAAAAACTCGTATAAAAACTGAAATTAAAAAAAATCTTGTGTATCCACAGGACATAAATTGTAATGGGAAAGCATTGAAAGTGATGTTATGCATCTAGACGTTCCCAATGAGTGAAAGTGAATTTAACGAACTATTCGGAAAGTCGGATTCTTACATGGATTTGGATGGATTCATTATTATATGTATTTTCAATAAGATTGCATTTGCAACACTCAAAAATAAGTTAAAAGTAATTTTTATTATTCACTGTTCATTGTTGCTTTTATGTGCTAATTATTTCTGGTTGCGTTTTGGTGGTACTTTTTCCGTTAGCCAGGAGCAAATTTCACCGGCATCAGATTTTTCGTTTTGGCGACAATACAAAAAAACAACAATCGAAACAAGTTCAAAAATAAATCAACTGATTTTTATAAGAACAATAACAAGTAATTTATTAATATTATCGGCTTATACATTCAAATATACTGTGAATCAATTGCTATGAAACGCTGGGAATTCACTAGTTTTCCTAAACTGCACCCGAAACTAACTGGTGTAATTAAAGCTGTCTGTTCTTGCCCTCATTTCCAAAGTGTTTGCTTTGCTCGCGGCAGAGAATATAGATCATATTTCGCCACCTAATTCAATTTCTAGTAATCAACACAGAGACGCAAATTTCCGTTCGGATTGGGTATTAATACCACTAGCCCATGAATCTAGAATGTTTCGGAAGTTATTTTTAATCCAAATGGAATCCAGGTGAAACAACAAAAACTCCCAAAGTAGCAAATAAAGACTGTCTTGTCTTTGTTAGAATACATTTTCACTTGAAGGTAGTTTGCTTTGCATTTTGTTACGGATCTGACTTACGAGGCAGAAGATATAGATCAAATTTTGTCACCTAATTCAGTTACGTTTCAATATTGATTACCAGTAAGTTTTTATTCCGTTTGGGGTATTAATACCACTGACGCCGCATTGGGAGAGTCGCATTATTCAGTTATTTCCATTGCAAGAAGTGCGTCAATCTTTTTTTTTTCTCTCCCAAGATTACCTTTCTGGTAGGGGATGCATTCCTGTAATCGATGCAAGATATTGGTTTTCTTCTTCAGAGAAAATCAATACTGAGTTAATATACAGTAAAACCTCTATAAGTCGAACTTCAAGGGAGATGACAAATAATTGAGTTATAGAGTTTTCGACAGGAAATATTCGACTTGTAGAGGTTTAGATTCTCTCTAACTTATTTTGAGAATTATAATAAGAATATTTCAAAGAATGGGTTATTCTATTTACTGTATACTCATACAAGTAATTATGAAGAACCGCAAACGAGTAAATACCGAAATAGACATAACCTTCCAACACGTGTGTCCGATATCTTTCAAATTGGCCAGAAACACGATCGTCCAATTGATAGCTCGGATTCATCAATCATCTCCGAAGCGATTATACCTATTTTGAAAATCGGTTACCCCGATGTTGGGCATCGGGGTAATTTTATTTTTCGCTAACTCGAGATATTTCGGACTTAATTCGATAAATAACGATTCATTCATGTCACAAGGGTACATTTTTGAGTAAGACATTCTTATCACAAGGAAGAGGGGTAAATAATATGTATAATTTAATTTAAAAACGAAATGGCAGTACAATTTGTATAAAACATTTGTTTTACATTTAAATATATTACAGTAGTTTAAATAAACTAATTATACAGTTTACTAACATATAAAGAGTCATGAAACTCTTCTAAGAATAACTAGTTTGTCTTAAATCTCCCAATTCTCACTCTCAAAAACAAATTAACGTTTGTGAGTGGAGTCAAACAATTCAACAAATCTTTGTGGACTCAATCTCTAACATCTTCATAATGCAAGAGTAATTGCTCTGATACGTTATAATTATTTTTCACGAAATTGTCAAACCATCGCAATTTGGATGAATCTAATAATTAATTAATTCATCATAAAGTATAGTGCAGTTCAAAACATTAAGTGGAAAAAAATTGATGTAATACACAGACCGTGTAAGGGCCCTTTAAATTTTTGCTTTCAGAAAGGTGGCGATTCATCAAACGGGATTTAACATTTAAATAATAATTCTAGTCTTTTCTACTTGCCACTTTACGATTAAGATTTCATTTACTTCTTTGATTGCGGGCATATTAATATCTTGTGCAATAGTATTTGTTGTTTCTCTCAGGGGCACATCTCCTTCAGGTGTATAAAAGAATCACCCTCCATCAACAAGATCATAATTTGTTTTCAAACTAGATATTTCGAAATCGTTAATGTTTCCTGTCTACTTTTATTGCTTATTACGTCGTTTATATTTTATTTCCCTCCCGATTTGTTGATGTCACATGGGTTATAATACTGACATTATTAATAAAGTGAATTCCAAACCATTAACAAACTGAAGGTCCTGGTCTAACTAGTTAGCCCTAATCTGCAAAAAAAAAAAAAAAAGCCATAAAGCGACAAACCAAACTAACCCACGTCCCAGGAAAAGAGGATTCTGATAACTGAGATGAGATTGGATTGCATTTCTTTCTTAATCCCGGCTTCTAATAGTCAAATATACCGCTTTTCGGTGTGTCTCAAACCTTGAGGCTGCTTAAAATTTAAGTGATATATCACTTCACTCTCAATCCTCGGCGAGACGTCCAGGATCTCGACCGTACTGTGTCCAAAAGTAATGACCAGTTTTCAATTTAAATTTCCCGTGCATATGGTATTTATTTTTTCGTTTTTAGGTTGTGGGCACTGTCCTTGACATCTGTGTGAAATTTTACGTCAAAATATTCATTACTGCTTGAATTACGCTTGGTTTTGTGAGATGCTAAAACTGATTCCAGCGATTTTTGAAATGTCTCTTCATTCGATTCAAAATGGTGTCCCCGGAATGGTCTTTTGAGTTTAGGGAATAGCCAGATGTAGCACGATGCTAAATCAGGTGAATACGGTGGTTGTGGGACGATAGTTTCATTTTTGGCGAAAAAGTCACGAATCAATGCAGTGTGAGCTGGCGCATTCAATGTTTTCGGTACCAATTCAGGTTTGAGGCCCAAAACATCTTTTAAAATTCCAACATCATTAGCAAGGTCTTTAATTGTAAATCGACAGTTTATTAAACAACAAATCTTTAAATTTTTGTACGTGAGCTTCGTCGATGGAGGTTTGTGGTCGACCAGAGGGCTCTTCGTCTTCAACGCGTTCTCTCTGCCTTTGAACTATTTTTCCACTTCTAAACATTTCTTTTCGATATAGAAATGCTCATCGAATGCCTTCTGCAACATTCTATGCGTTTCTGAAAAAAATTTAATGCAAGTTCTTTGTATTAATTCAGATATTTCAAAATTGCCGGAATCACACTTGCCTTTGTGAGATGCCAAAACTAACTCAAACACTAATGCATATTTTGACGTAAAATTTCACACATGTGAAGGACATGCCAACAACATAAAAAAGAAGAAAAATTGAAATACCATATACCCGGGAAAATTAAATTGAGAACTGGTCTTGCTTTTTGGACACAGTAGTACGCTTACAGTAGTTCTTGCTATCGCAGTAGTATACTTTCCCTTGTTGGCTTCAATAGAGAACTACGTAGTATAAGACTTGAAATCTGTACCCCGGCAAATGGTTGAAGTCGTCACTGTCCGTAAATTTTAAAAACACATTTGAAAAGAAAATTGGATGGTTATAGTAATTAAGGTCGCCATTTACCAGACGGTTGCGGCTGAACCAGTTAATCTTAAGCCAGAAATTTAAAATGCACAAAGATTTTCATGACTGGAGATTTATTTATCCAAGCGCAGCAATTTTTTCTGACTTGCATCAACACGACAAAAAAATTTCAAATTAAATGTTATCTTAAAAATCATTCAAGCTAGATACCTAAACTATCCTCGAGACTATATTCATAGACATGCATGATATTTCAACTGTAAACGATAAGGGCATTAGTAAGATCATACATGTTACAGCTGTGCTTCTACAGATCATTAAGTGCATGCCAGATGAGCTTATTTAATTTATTTCAGGCTGAAAGTAACAAAACTTTTAATTTGAGTCGTAAAAAGCTAAGACGTGTATGAGTTTCGACGAACTTTGCACGGGATGAGCAAGTTAGTTGTAAGCACAGCGATAAATTCATTTGAATGGCAACGGCCGTTTGTATCACGCTGAAAGTAATGAAAGAAGCCAGTCTGTTAAGGCCTTTATAAGTAAAACAATACAAGATCTAAAGTATTACTTCCGTGTTTAACTACGAACTCAAATTATGTACAAAAGCGTAGAAATAAAGTCTTTCAAAAATTACTTATTGGTCATACATTTCACAACAGTGCGTGTCTAAAATTCTTCTGAAGTAGAACATAAGGTAGTTTAACAAATAGCGGTTTACACCTTAAAAATATCAACAAAAATAATTTTATAAATGAGAAAAAGAATAAGTTTCAACTATTTTATTAAAAAATAAGCTTTCTTTTTTTCCCCCAAGCAGAATACTTATAAGGCAGTCATTATTAATAATAAAAACAGTAAATTAGCAATTTACAGTATAGTTTACCAATGCCTTTGTTGACTTGTTTTGGTAGAACAAAACTAAAAGAATGAAACAAAATATGCAATCAATAACAAAAAATACAAACACTCATTAGAAAATGAGGATAAAATATGGCATTAAGCTATTTACAAGCTTTGACTTGGTATCAAATTCATTGCTTACATCAATTTCCAAAAATATACTTATGAATAATATAGTCTTGATTATTTCAACATAATTGAGATAGTTTTTACAATTGTACTATGTTGTATAGCAAATATTTCATGAAAACATGTGAATTATAAACTTTTAATTCTATTTTTCAATCAAATAAAAGATATTTATTAACTAGCTTAAAGCTTGTTATTTAAAAATAAATCACAGCATTTGTTTGCAAAGTTCTGGCTTGAATGGAACCTCTAAACCACCTTGAAAGAGGCTGGATCGCTGACAATTCACTTTGTAGTATCAAGGCTTTATCAATTTTGAGATGAAAAATTGTAGTCTAACAGATACATGAATGAAATACAAAAGATTGACACCATTACAAAAAATGTATTTCATCAATTCAAATATGTTCAATATCAATTATATATAACATGATATTGAACATGCATGAAGTCCCAAGAGAAAAGACTACTATCCAGCAAGGCCTTTATATAACAAAAATGCTAAGAAATTTTGATCAGAATACAGAATTTTATGCACATGAAAAAATCACAAGTTAAATAGGTGGGAATCCAATAAATACAAACAAAACAAATTACAACTTTTGTAAATTGATACTAAAAATTTAGAAAGCTGTTATTTATATACAAAAGGTGCATCTACTATCTGTATCCTGATTATCACTTCAAGTAATAGTTTTTTTTTAAATTATTGCATTTGCAAGTTATTTTACAATTGAATTAGTAGCATATAAGTCAATTCAAAATTAAACATTTACATCAAAAAATTATGTTTATTATAAACATCTACTTATCGATAAATCCTTATATTAGATAAATATAAAAATTTATATATCCTCCAATAGCATTTATATTTATTAAGGTTTGCATTTACAAATATAAAATAAAATGGAACTTATTAATACTATTATATATTTAAAAGAAAATATGCTTTGAATAACAGATGTAGTATATTTATTTCTCAAGGGGAAATTATCAAAGTTCAAGTGTGAAAAAAAAAAAAAAATTTTTTTAAATGCTTAGATAAGCTACATTTGATGAATTCCTTTTAGAAAAAAAAAGATCACAGTGCGAATTTTTTTTTTTTTTTTGCTTTCTTTCTTGTCATAAATTTTTGACCCATGGTAAAATTTATATGAAACTGAGATCCTAAATCAGTTAAGAAAAAAGGCACTAAATACCATGGCCCAATAAAATTTTCATTTCAAAAGAGCATTTCTTCTTAGTGGAAAATAAAACTATTTTCTATAATGATTTGGATTTTAATAATAAAAAAAAAAAAAAAAAAAGGATCATGTGTTGACACACAATTTATAAAGGCACTAAAGACGATGCCAAATGACCAGATTCTTAGTTAATTTCTGGAAGCCAACATTTTACAAGTTTTTGAGTGGGTCTAAGCTTTATATGAATCCGAGACAATGGTTAAATCACTTAAAGAAAAGAGCAATATAAAGACACTAATTCTGGAAGAAGAGCTCTAACAGGGGCCTGAATGGTCGAGTGGCTAGCGCTCAGTACCACAGGTTTCGTGTTCGAGTCAAGGCGGTGCCATGGATGTTTGTAGAGGTTCGGAATCCACTTTAAGCCGTAGGTCCCGGTCTTATATGACTGTAAGAGCGTCACGGAGCAAAAGTCAGACTTCTACCTATGGGTGCTCCATCACAACAGAAGCTGCTTCCTTCCCCTTCAACCATGAGTCCGCACAGGTTCGTGGGCTTGGTTTACGTTAGATATCTACCAAGTGGGATAAGAAACAACAACAGATCTCTAACTTTCTGCAAGTATTTAAGTTGTATGAAACTAAGTTGTAGAATGATTTGGACTCCTATTTAAATAGGATAATGTATCTTATTTTTGTCAAAACCCAGAAATTCATTAGTATTAAGAGACTCTTGCCTAGTTAGATTAGATATTAATTGAAAGTAGATCTACTCAGTAATTTATTTTCTTTAAAAATGTATCCAAAAAAGAAATATGCATTTTTAATGCCATAGTACTTGAAAAAAGAAATTCTTTTAAAGCAAGTTTACACAGTAAAAAACTGCACAAATTACACATTTAATTAATAGACTAAGCTTAATAACAATCCTGAGAATAGGTCATTAATTTTACATGTAAATTTGACATTTCCCCCTTACACATTAAAGCATCATTTATACACTAATATTTCTAGTTTCACTCTGTTACATTTTAAAATATTTTAATAGAGTACTAACTTTGTTTTTGTAAAGTGAAAAATACCCTTTTATACAATTATATTTTTGTATTATACCCTTCAAGATAATTTTTGTAATAATTTATATTCAAAACATCAAATTCGTAGAATAGGTTTGACCTGCATTGCAAGTTTTTAATGTCTTTTTTATCCTTTAATTAACTAAATCTAATCTATATTGATAAGCCCATCAATATAAAGTTACTAACTAGTCCAAACTAAGTAGAAGGAGAGGAGGGAAAAAACCCCTACATATAATAAAAATTTGTTACTTTTATGAATTAAAAATACATTTAAAGTAAATTTATAGATCCCAAAAAACTATTAGAGATGAAATTCATTATCTTTATACATGGTTTTATGATGCATTTTAAAAAAAGTCTCAATTATAATTTTAATAAATTTCTAGAGAAGATTACTACAATATATAAATGATGCTTTAATTTTTTCAAATAAATATTCTAAAATTAATGACAATTGTCAACTATACAAATGTTTTAACAAAACAAAAAAACAAAACAAAATTTTATAACATTAAAACAAGCCTTATTGTAAGTAAAAATGACTAAATTTAAAAAAAATGGAGCTATCCAATTGCATACATACACATATATATTCACCATGCACCGGATCAGTCAGCAATCCTCTACAGATTTGAACTAATGTTATATCTCAATGATCAAAACATAGATAATATGCTCATTATTGATTACATATTATACATATAAAATTTTGTGAAAAAATTGAATTTCATAAAAATTAACAAACATATATAAAAACAATTTTTCAAGCAAGTTCGCTGAAATAATAGAATCTATGGAGATCTTTTACATTCAGCAGACAGGCCATACATACAGAAGGGGGGTCACCTTGGTGCCAGCACCATTAATATTAAGGGTTCTTTCAGATTGTAAAAGTTCCTTTATTCCTGTACAAAAGTAAAAATTTTGATTATATTTACCAGACATATTAAAATACAAACACAATTTCCATCTGATGTTAGAAAATATATATAGATACAGAAACACTAAAATATTTTATAGGCTCAAGTGTTTTTACAATGGAAGTACCACTACGATCAAACATATGGATTTAATTGAATTTGTATGAAGTTATTTTTACTAATTTGTCTTGGATTTATAAATCATTTTTTTTATCTTAACTAGTTCAACTACGGAACATCAATTACACTTATCTATGTGAATAATTGATGAGAAAAATGATGATTACAAAAATACTGATTTATGAATACTATGTTAAAAGTCTGGTTCATTTATGAGAAGGAATCTGTCTCATATCTCAAAATTAATCTTTATCCTTTTGCATCAGCATTCTGCAAGTATTATGTAAAAAAAAAAATAATGTAACTCAAAGCAATTGCATAACACTACACAAAACTTGTTTATGCAAATAAGGTATTTTATATATTTAGAATAAGTTCTTTTTTTTATCCATCTTATTAGCAATAAACTTTTCTGTTAATAAATTGAAATCAATGATTTCAGAGAAATTGTAAATACAAACATTTAAAATGCAAATAAACTATTAATGTATAATTATGGGAATAATATGCATTACATCAGCATTTCATAAATTGTGATATGCAACGCATTTCCCAAAGGTAAATTATCTTACTATATATATATATACAAAAAAAAGATGGAAATGGAAGAAATATTTGATAAACAAAAAAGATCTGGATTCTTTTCATAGTATTATATTTATATGTAAAAAAGGGGTTTTTTTTTTTTATTTTGCCCTTATCGAAATACAAGTCAAACAAAGTAACTTCCTAATGCAGTTTTTCCTAAAAGAGCTTTTTTTTTTTGATTAAAAAATAAGTAAATAAATAACTGGCACTTTATTACACTAATGACCCCACATTCAATAAAATTATTTTTGCATAAGAAATATACAATATTCAACTCATTAATAGGTATTATTAGTCATTAAATTTATTTTGCCCACAAATATCAAGCTAAAAAGAAGCCTGTTTTTTTATATTGTATATATAAAAATATGAATGAAATAAAAAAATCCATGATATTTAACGGTGAAAAAGATTTGAGAGTGTGACTAATTTTTATTTTAAAAGGGGTACAATGGTAAAAAGTTTTAAGAACTGCTGCAATACATCATTTTGAGGTTTGATTTATTTATAAATAAAAAAATATTTTGTTTTAGTGCAACAATCATCTGTGATAATGCAATATAATCTAATCTATGACTAGGTTAGTAAAAAAACTTCATCCCAACACATTGTTATTGCTGACACATCAGTATGCTCACCTTATAATTACAAACCATTTGCAAATTTATTCATTTATTTATTTAGAAACAAATTATCTTATACAAGGTATTCAACTATTTATTTTAAAATAAATCCTTTATTTGCTAACATTATAATAGAAAGTGATGAGAACTAAATTTAAAAATTGAGGTATGAAACTTTCATGAGTATGAGAAACTTTCATGAGTATGAAACTTTCATGAGTATGGGTATGAGATCATTTGTAAGGTATCTTAATTGAAAATTAAATGATTTTCATTCTTTCTTTAAACATACTTGAAAACTTTTTCTTCAAGAACACAGCATTGATTAATTTTATATATATATATATATATATATAATGAATTCAAAAAAATTGTTTCATTATGTTTAAAAAAAAAATTATTACAATGTTATAATTATCTACATAAGTCAAGAAATGTATTAATTTTCTGCTTAGAAGTACAAATAATAGGCTCTTCATACTTCAGAAGCAGCAAATATGTAAAAATGTTAACATTAACACTAAATTTACTAAACAGGTAAAACCACCTTTTTTTTAATTATTAATTTATTATTAAGCATTTAATTCAGTAAAGTTAGTGTTAATACATAAAAAAACATGATATTCTAACATATCTATATATAGATCTGGAACAGCCTCTGCTTTATATAGTATGGACATTTTATACAAGAATATATGTACATATTTATAAAACATGTCTTTCACAGCTAAAAATATATACGACAAAATTTTGAATACAGCAGTCAAAATTTTTTATATTTCATAATCAAATTGAAATATTTAAGGCAATATTTTTCTCCTCATTTTCACTCATTGAATTATTTTCAACTACTACAAATGAAGCATGATTTATTAAGTTATCGATTGTCAATAATAACAATACCGGTTTATTATTATTTATTTTTTTTTCTGAAATCATGGGCAATTTAATTCGATGCATATATAAGGCAAGGCAAACATCTTTTTAAGATTTGTTTTTATGCCAAGAATTTGGCTCCTGGTTTTGCCAGATATATTTCAACAGAATTTTTTTTTTTTTTAAGGAATAGTGAGAATTATCTTCACAAATCTTATGGATTACTTAACAATCATAAGACCTTTTAAGCACATAAGGGCATTGGCACAGAAGACCATAAAAAGTTAAAATTAGAAACTTTGAAATACCATTCATGAGGAAAGGATATTAAAACTTTTAACTTTCATTTACCAAAATCTATAAACCAAAATAAGCATAACATAATCTTAAAAATCTAATTATGGAACACTGAACATGTTTAAAAATTAATTTTTTTCACAAAAAGAGGGGGAATAAATAAAAAAAAAGCCCTGAAAAGACTAATAATTACAAAATAAGTATAAATAATAAAAGAAAAATAGTCTTAAAAAATATTTTCCCCAAATGTACGTACTAGTATTCACATTTTCTATTTATGAAGATTGTCAATCTTACAATATAAAACTGAAATTCTGATTTTGGTACTTAATCCTGAACTAAAACAATTTTAAGCATTTTGTTAATATTAAGGATTTTCGGAAAATCATTTGAACCTAAGATATACTTCATTTTCAAATATAAAATAGACCATATTAATATACCATGTAAAATTTCAACAATGAGAGAAAATTCAACACACATTTCAATAAAAATTATTTAGAACTAAGTAACATTTAGTTGTTTAATATTTTTCATAAGCAATAACAAATAAATAAAATAATATAAAAAGATATAATTTGTTAGTTAACAAAAAATTAAGCATTTTCAGAAAGTCAATATATTTTTAAGCAGAATTGAGATAATTTAAGTTCTCAGTACACACACACAAAAAAAAAAAAATTTTTTTTTTTTTTTGAATGTATTAATTTACATGGTATACAGTATGACCATATCGTTTTAAATACTTCATTTAAAAGTTAACCAGTGGAATAACTACAAATACTTATTCATTAATCAGATTAGCAACGGAATAGAAAATTTACATAAAATTCATAAATGGACTAAAATCTGATGGTTGCCCAACTACATTTGTCCCATCATGTGAACTAACAGCAGCCACAACATTTACTCTATTCTGATCAGTCATCATAGCAGGAACAGCAGAAGGAGGAGTTGGTCCAACATGAGGATGAGCATGAGGATGCTGATGAGCGTGTTGGTGATGGTGATGGTGATGATGATGTGGTTGGTGATGTCTTTGTTCCATAAATGCTACTTGATAATTATGGACTGCAGCTGCCCCAAGTTGTTGTAATGCAGCAGCTGCATGACTATGAAGAGTATCTTGATGAGAAGATTCATAACTATAAGGAACTGGGCCTGGAGGTTGATTGTTAGTTCCTATTGCTGACACAGCTGTTGGTAACTCAATATGCTGCTGTGGAGGAAGTTGATTTTCCACATCTACAGCTGTATTTTTGTTATTCGGCGGCGAATAAACACTTTCATAACCTTGTCTTCTTTGTTTTCTGGGCCTATATGGTCCTTTAGCAGTGGCATTTTCCCCATGATGCTTTCTGAAGTGTTCTTTCAATTTATCTCTTCTTGAACTGCAATAATCACAATGCTCACATTTGAATGGTTTTTCATTAAGGTGAATTCTTTCATGTCTCACAAGATGACTTTTTTCAATAAAAGCTCTACCACAGATGGAACATATGTGAGAACGTACAGCTGTGTGAGTTCGATGATGAGATCCCAATTGGCTCTTTTTAGGAGTGCTATATTTACAATTCGGAAAATGACAACGAAAAACATCACCAGTGTGAATGCGCTTATGAGAAAACAAATGCGATTGATATTTTGTACTAAAACCACAAGTGTCGCATAAAAATGGGCGATCCTCTCGATGCGATGCAAGATGTTGGTCCAAACTAGCTTTAATAGCAAATCGTCGTTCACAATGCTCACACTGATATGGTTTTTCACCTGTATGGCATCTCATATGACAATCAAGGTTTGCTTTGGTTCTACAGCGATGTGAACATTCATCACATTTGAAAGGACGTTCATCTGTATGTCTCATACGATGCGATAACAGAAACTGAATTCTATCACATGTGTATTCACATGTTTCACATCGGAAAGGAGGGCCTGAAAAATGAGTCTTCATATGCAAATAATATTCACGATTCCATTTGCATGTGAAATCACACACCTTACATTTATATGTAACATCTTTAGCATGAATACGTGACACATGCTGTTCTAATCGAACACTACTATGTGCAATATATGAACAATTTGGACACTTGACCCCATCCTTCCATTTTGACTTGTTAGAGTGTCCATTAACTGATTCTTCAACACTAGAATCAGTTGCTGGAACTTCCCTTCTTCTTCATCATCGTCGTCGTCGTCATCATCGTCATCTGAATCAGTTTCAGAAACATACCGCTTTTTCATAGGCTTAGTAACTCCTTTCTTACTTCGATTAGAGACTACAAGAGGTTGTTTAGGAGTTGCTTGAGTCTTCAGTGGTTTCGAATTTTGTTTTGATACCTTAGAATTATTCTTTACAGCTGGTTTAGCCGATATACTACCAGAAGATTTTCGGGTAATTTTAATTGGAGGCACTGTTTTCTGTATTTGTGCAGATCTTCTGGTTGTCATTGTTATCTTTTGAGGCACTGAAATAAAAAATGTATATATATTATATATATAAATATATCGTGCACTAATTACATTTTGCATGAACATGTTTAAAATTACCAGAATGCTGCAATTTCCTGACTATAATCAGTCAACATGCATAATTTTTGCCCATAAAAATAAAATTATTACACAAAATCTGTGGAAATTCGTCTGTTCACTTATTTTCCTCAGAATATTTTAGACCAGTAAAATTCTGTTCTTATATCAGTAGTTGAAATCTTAAAAGTAGTAAAATATTTTTAAATTAAAAATTCAAAAACAAATTAACACGAAATTTAATACGTGTCACATTAAAAGTTGAGCCAGAAGAAATATGCACACAAGAACCAATATAAAAAAATTAATTTAACAACCATATTTGATAGAATTACAAGCAAGCAAACTTCTAAAAAATCCTTTTTAATTATAAATATTTGTTTAGGTTCTTTTCTATTCACTCACACACACACATTTGTAAAAAAATTCCATCTTAGTTCGAATTACAAAAATATAGCTACCTTTCATAATCTAGTTTCCATAAGCTAATCACTTTAATTTGAAATTGTTTATTTTAACTATACATGGAAGTCTTAATGCAGTTTGCCTACAGACACAATTCTTAGCAATCAAAAAACATGATTTCCTATAATATACAGTCGTGTACAATTCACAATGTTCCTGTGTTGTTGTTCACTTGTTTACCATATTAAAAAAGCTATGTATTTATAAATGTGATAAATATCTTAAAAAATTGAACAGAATTTTTAACACCATAATAACAAGAGAAATAGGAATAAAAGAACCAGAGTAAAAAAGTATGAAAAATCCATGATGAAGAAAGTATGATTCCATGAACACGAATAAAATCTTCATGCAGAAACAAAAAAAAATTAATTGAATCAAAAAAAAAAAAAAAAAAAACTATTTTTTTTTTTTAATTTCCATTAATTTTTATATTTTCTAACAATAATAAAAAAATTGGTAATTAAGTGTCCATTGCTCACCGACTTCGTTTGACAATGCTGTGCAATTAAGCAAAAATGCAATGACAAATCTTAATACCAACAACAAATAAAGTGGAAATAAATAATATATTACAATGGCAGACAATGCTCCCCTTGAAAATTAAAGAAATTTTTTATTATTTGAATTTTTTTCAACTGAATCTTTTCTAATTAAGAAACTAATATTTTTATTAAATGATTTTTTTTTTTTTCCCCTTTTATGTCACATTTTGCTATTTTCTGCAATATTTGAATGCCAGAAATAATATTTAGGTTTTTGCTCATGACACATATTCACAAGAATGGAATTCTCTTTGAAACAAAAATGATAAATTTGAATTTCCATACTTCTTTTTTTTAAAATTTTGTACATGTAAATTTGCAATGGGTCAATATGTCGATGATAGTTTTCCTATTAACTAAGTACCTATTTCAAGTTTGAAAAAAAAAAAAAAAAAAGTTTACTTTTCATCAAGCAATTTAAATTTATTTACTATATGCAATTTCTCCATGATATAAATTTTGTTTCAATTTCAAACTTTGAAAAAAAATTTGTCAATTTTTTTGTTAACATGACTTTCGAAAGCATCAAAAGGAAAATATTTCAAAAGAATGGGTAGAAAAATTTGCTTTTCTTGACAATAGAAGTTGCTGTGTCTTACTTATAAAGGTTGCAATTGCAGCGAAAAATTGTGAAATATATGTTGATATTGCAGAATAAGTCATTCTCCCTTTTCAGTTTGATGTCAACTCAAAATTACAAATAAAGAGACTTAGTCATTGCAATCCTGCCTTCATAAGCAAGAACTCTTGTTTTGTAAATAACAAACCCACTAAAGCTAGCTTAGAATATTTTATATGCCAGTCGTCCATACGAAGAAGGTTAATTTATTCAAATTTTGGATTCGCATAATGCAAAACTGCATAAATCAATTGCATACTATACTATATTATACCTTACAAATGAGGATTATATCTGTGAAATTAGTAAATGCATAAAACAGTTTGCTGATCAAATTTAACTTCTGATGAGTCTACAGACATTACAATGGCCTGTTTTTATGCACTATATCTGCAGAAATATATGTCAAGGAAGATATGTTAGACACATTAGCTGTTATTGAAAACATCTTAAGGTTCAATGGCAGTAATACACTTGAAGTAATGAATAAGTTTTAAATTGTTCGGTAACAAACTTGTTAGTAATGCAACTGGCAGTGTGCCTGCAAAGATATGGAAAAATAGAGGTCTCATTGGCAAATAACCAAGACAAATAAAATGAGCCCAGTGAATGAAATGACCAAAGAGTAAAATGATCCACAGGTCAAAAAATATTTTTCTGCAGTCCTTTCCCCATACTTATTGGCTATTGGTTTAAATATCTGATGAACACAATGATCTAAAAGGTCCGAGAATATTGTTCATTTAGTATTTTCCTATGTTTACTGTTTGACTATTGGACAAACACATCAGATGGAAGGTTCTTGGTTTGTTCATTCTTCTAGCTGATCCCTTCTTAGACCCATTAATCACAATTGATACATCCTTATTTGTTGTGTCTATAGATTACTGTATCAGCTTGGGAAATTGCTGATTCTGGTAGAATTTTTTTTTTTTTTAATAAAAATAAACACAACAGATGTGGGCATCACTTTTGGGAAATTAGAATATGGGAGAAAAAGTAAAATTTTTAGAGTACAATCTCAGCAATTGCTTTTTTTACAAAGTGCTCTACATCCATATATTGGTATTGTATGGTCAAACCCTACAAGTTGGCAGAAATAGATCAGAGGCATTGTACATGCAGCACAAATCTACTTCAATAAATGAATTTTGAAAATTTGTTTACAGAATTAAAATACTCAAACTAAACATTTGTCATCTAATTTAAATCTCAAATACAATATATTGCTATGAATGCTTGAATGAACAATTAAGTTTATGACATCAAATTACCATTCATACTCGATTGACATCTCTATCATTCAAGAGTTACTGCAAATAGTTTTTCACAACTTGTATACCAAATGTCATAGATTTAAACTATAAATCATTATATGTTATACTTTTATTAAAGCATTTCAATTGCATTATTAAAATTTAAAACTGATCATTTTGCATTTTCTTTCTAATTATATTTTCTTTATATGTACACTTTATTACACAGTGTTCAAGAAACATGTAGAATATATCCTCATATTAATTAAATTTAAGTACTACATGTACTACGGTATGACTGTTTATAATATACAGCTCTCATTGAACCCAAGTGCTAACACCCGATTATTACTACTTAACAAATTTTCTTTTTAGTTAAAATAAAGATCCATGTAGAATTCATTTGAAAAAATACCAGTGAAAAAAAAATAATAAGCCCCAAATTTTCAAAATTTGTTTTTATTTAATAATGCTTCACAATTTTTTTAATAAAATAAGAGATAAAAACAACACTCACAAATGCTTGCAAACATACAAGTATTTGTTCTGTAAATAATGTTATTGTCATTGGTTAAGCATTTCAATGTTTTCAAACAATTGGGTTCAGTTCTAGTAAAAAGTACCAAAATATCTTAGCCATTACTTCACTCGCACAAATCGGTGTGCAATGCCTAATGCATCTTTTGCCTTTTAATAAAAAGTGAGAAGTAATTGTGCTTTTATAAAGAAAAAAATTTTCAATGTAACATCTTTCTAAAAATCTTTCATTTACAAGGTTTTATTAATTATTTTCCTTACAAAATTTTATATAAAAAATTTACAGATTACATAGGTTGCCACAAATGCCTCACTACAAATATAAGAGGGATGAATAATTTTGATTCATTATTATGCAACTTCTGTGAGTAGGGATCCCTGATGTCCAATATTAAACATATAGAACATAAGTGTTTTTCTGACAATCAGGGGGAAAAAAACAAAAAAACTACAAGTGACTAAGTCATATTAACTCTGCAATTTTAAAGTGCTATTTTACTTGTTCTCAGTTTTTTTATTCAAGTTAACTAACAAAAATATACAATAACTGCCATTTATTATTATTATTACCTTTTTCATTTCATTGCCTATTTTACTAATAGTTAGTCCTTCATTTTTGTGTATATATTTTACTTATTGCAGTATAAGATATGTAGCGGTAATAAATGTAACAGGTTGGAATAGAAGGGATGATTTAGAACTAGGGTTTCTGTAATTTTCCTCCCTCACAAGAATCCATCCATTACTGCAAAATATCAGTATGTACAAGACATAAAAAGAAATTATTTGCATTACAAGACAAAAGAAGAAATTTCCATTTTAATTAAATCTCTTCATAATAATGCAAAAAAATTCTTTTCCATACATAATTGCACTTTCATGAATGAATGTGACAAGTTAAGAAAAGATAAATTTCATGTTAAAATGTTTATTATCTTACCTTTATCATTTTTATTTGTTAAAAATTACAGAAGAAATAATTTTTAGGAAGAAAAACTGCTACAGTATTTTAATTCCAGTTATTTATCTAGCTAATTATCCTGCAATATATTTATTCCTACAATTTCATAAATTATAATTACTGACTAAGTTTTCATAATATAAAAACTTTAATACAATAAATAAATATTCTAGTTTTCAACTTAATTTTTTTATACATCAACATAATTTCTTATACTCAAATGAAACAAACAGTGGAAATGTATTAATATTTTCATATACTTTTTTGGCCATTGATTAAAATTGACTACAGAATTAAAGTTACTAAAAAATGATATCAAAACCCATTACCACAAAATTTTCTTAACCCGGCCATAAGGACAACCATCATCCTTCTTTAATATTGCAATAAATACAAAAATTGTTGCCAATGAACAACAACTATTTGCAATTTAAGGATAATAAAAATAAAATTTAAAATCAATCATGAATTGAAAACCCATGATTACCAAAGCCTAACCATTTATTGAAATGCTTTGAAGAAAAAAAAAACACCTAAATTAGATCAATATTTAACTGTAGAAAAGTCCTAGTAATACAAATTTTTTGTAAATGTCAAATCAATCTAACATGCATAGAAAAATATTTTTTACTCTATAAGGATTCAGCATTTGTTTTTACACTATTTTTTTTAAGATTAAAAAATAGTTTATTTGAAGTTCAAAAGTTTACAATAAAAATACATAACACTAGACATTTCATTAACTTATGATCATTCTTTTGATCATTCAATAATTGATTTAAAATATTTTTATAGTGTTTAAATTATATATAAGTTGATATTTACTTTAGCTAAACTAGCATTTTTCAGTTTAAATATTTGTCAATAAAAATAGTTGAACTACTGATATCTTTCCCAGCATTATATTTTTGGTGTTGAAATAAGTTGAAACTGGCCACTAGTAACATTTTCTTTTCATATTCTCAAGAAGTCAAAAAATTGTTTATAAAAAAGACAGTACGTAAAATAATAGAACTGTTTCTACAAATACCCATAGGCATGGTTTAACTATGATATATTTTTCCCTTAATATGAACAATATTTAAAAATAAAGATGTAAAACAATAGAAAATGTCCAATTGTCAAGGGGTGTGTAAATGTTATTTTTTATTTATTTATTTTTTATTGCATTTTTATTAATTAATCAACTGTATATATTTAAAAAAATCATGGATTAAATCATTTTATATATTTCATTTCAATCAATTCCCATGCTAAGGGTAAGATTAAAGTTAATTAAGTCCAGCCTATGTGATCAATGACCAATCTAAACATTTTACTGTATATAGACAGGTAAGGTAAGAAAAAAAAAAATGAATATTTTGAAAGTTTATACAAATGTAGCTGCATTCAAAAAAATTTGTTTCAGATACAAAAATAACTTCTGGAGATCTCGGAAAAGACTAGTTTGGGCTTTATAAAAGATTTCTTTTAAGCGTAGGATATTTTCATACTGTGAATTCCACTAAGATTGGAATGAACTATGAGAAATAGTAGAATTTTACTTATTAAAAATAGTTGAAATGAAAGCTTATAATATTGAATAAATTTCAAAAGTATCAAAGGAATTATGGTACTGTAGAAGAGAATATAAATTTTAGGCTAAATGACGGCCTATTATTAATTTTTAAGCTGGTTACAGAGTTGGAAAGGCAGTTATATTAGCAAATGACCACTATCAAGTGGGTCTGAGTGTATGGAAGAAATATTTGGGTAAATATCCTCACTAATAATAGAAAAAATACAATTAAAATTATGCACGTTGAATAAGAAACAAATAACTTTTATTTTTAATTCAATTTAAATTATTAATGATCTACAATTCAACCATTTAATGAAAAGGCAAATTAATATTTAAATTTTAAAAATTTTCATGATAATCATTATTTTGAAAATTTTAAATCAATTTTCCAGGAAAAAAAAAAAAGCCAGTTTTCTCCCTAACTGCTTCAAAATTTCCAGAAATTTTACATCTCCAATCCTATAAACTACTGTATAAGATATCTAAATAATTACCATTTAATATCATCTATGACTTAAAATTAAAGTATCAAAACTGATTCATAAAAAGTAGTTAAATTTACTTCATGGTTTTAAAGCTAGTAAGCAATTATTAAAAACACAATTTTCTGAAAACCTTTTTACCTGAAAAATTGAAACACTCTTTAAGAAAATTGAAACAAATGATACACCAATCAATAACTTTATTTCATAATAGAAAAATAACACATTTTAACAGAAAGGAAAGAGAAGCTCTCAATGAAGTTAGAAATATAATTAAATTACAACTTACCAGATTTTGCTTTAAGCTTTCGTGGCTGAATCTTCCTGCGATTATTAACAGGTGTTGAAAGAGACCCTTCTTCCTCCTCTTCTGAACTTTGTGTATCATCATCATAATCAATATCTGCTCCACAGTCTGGAGCAGTATTGTCAAAACTACTATTGCTTGTGTCATCATTATCCGAGGATAATTTAACAGATTCTTCCAACGGTGGAGCTGGTGCTTTTTCTTTTATTGGATCTTTTTCTAAAGGGGCTACAGTTATAGGAGTATTTTCCTCAGTGTTATTTGTAGAAGGATATTTTTGAAGTCCATGAATGGCAGCAGAAATAGCAATCGTCATAAAACTATCATTGTCAACATTTGAACCTC
The DNA here is from genome assembly GCA_021605095.1 of Caerostris extrusa. Taxonomy (NCBI): domain Eukaryota; kingdom Metazoa; phylum Arthropoda; class Arachnida; order Araneae; family Araneidae; genus Caerostris; species Caerostris extrusa. The sequence continues at coordinate 161,691 of BPLR01004549.1, read as the reverse complement.
CAGGTCCATACTGGCTCTTTAAAGAATCATATAAAAAGATTGAAATTCTTGCAATTCTACTTTGTTTTCTTCCAAACAAGTTAATAAAATATACATACATTTTGGATTGTTTTTAAATAAATCACAAGTTTTTAAATGATCATCCAAATATGGGCGTTCTATAGAATTCCAGTTGATAAATGTAAGTAAAGTCCTCAGGTCATTTTCTCTTTTACTTACATCATGATCAACCCATTTACATATGAAACTTAATAACACATGCTGAGGAATAAGACACTGCTTTTCTTTAAAAAATGCTTCTAATTTATTTACAGGAAATTCAAGAATTTCACTTTGATCAAAAACTTCAACAATGTGATTATGAATAAAAGCTGATGCATTCTTTTGTAAAGCTGGTAAATTATATTTTTCAGCCATTTCCTTAACAGTTAAACAATTGGAAGGATCTAAGTACCTGTCCAAATATTCAGCACAGTAATTTTTAACTTTATGACAAGAAAATGATTAGCTAATCTTAGTAATTCAGAAACATTACTTTTATCAATTACCACAGCTCCTGTATACATATAATTTAAAAGTAATTGGAATGCATCAAGATTTTGACATGTGATTGTCAATTGTTCTTTAATGACTTTATGAGTTTTTAGGACAGAGTCAAAATAAGGGCTACAAGCAGCTAAAACATTTCGATGGGCTTGAAATTTTTGCCCCTGCACATGAAGTACCACATCACAAAATCGACCTGCTTCCCTTTGGCTCCACAGTTTTTCTAGTACAATACATGCTTGCTGGTTTTCCGTAAAATTCATTGCACTGGCTGGTATTATTGTATTAACAGCCATGACAACTCGCTTACGGAATATAAAACATAAAATAAAACAAATTAATCAGAATCATTCCTTATATATGCTAAAATTATCGAGTACATGGATTGGTAAGTCATGACATAACATCAGTAATTTAAAGTAACAAACGTGCACATCTTTATGAGCACTTAATATTAAAACATTTTAAAGTTACGTAAACTTACCTCAAGATAGTCTTGAAAACTTCTAAGGAGCATTTAAAATATTTTGAAATTCAAACAAAAACAACAACAAAATTAAATAAACAAACAAAAACCAAACAAAAACAGTGCCGTGATTTTCAACGCTAATTTCCAGTAAGCGAGTTACGGTGGACCAGCTAATAATGGAGAAAAGGGCGAATTTAAGCCTAAAGTTGGGGGCAATCCCTAAGATAATTTTCTGTTGATTTAAGAGTAATAATAAAATTTAAATTTTGAAAATAACCATGGCTGTAAAAAACCAGAAAGCATGTATTAGTACTTATAGGGATAAAATAAGCAGTATCAAAAAATTACTTCTAAAAATTAAACGACAAAGTTAAGAATGTCCGTTAACACGGAACTATCACATATTCAGACAATGGATGCCCAATTTGAGGATATTTTCATAAGCAACGCTGCCATTCTGTTCATATAAGTTTTGCAAAACTTTTTTCGTGTTCGCACTCATATCTTATAAGTGACAAAACCATTTAATTATCTCACTGAAAACGGAATTTTTTTCCGATTTTGTAAAAAAAATTAAAATAAAGGAATGAAAAGATATCGTTTTTACAGCAAATAATGTATCTAATATTCTCTAAAATTTTATAAACAGCTTAATAATAATAATAATAATAGCCTGAAAAAAACTGATTCTTATTCAGTAAATTTATTCAATCCCATTCTTTGATTAAAATAGAGCTATTAAAACTGGTGAACAGCATCCAAGACAGAAATACTTTAAAACTTAGAGATCCTTTACGATCTATGTACTAGATGTATGCAACATTTCAAATGTTGATGTTTGATTAAACGAGGAAGTTTGCCATTTTCAAAGAAAAGAGCATCTTATCTTCGTAATTTTAATATAAATATTATTGTACATTTGACTTCATGAGTATTGACTTCGTAGAGATCGTACAAATTCGAATTACTATGTGTGTTATCAGCTGAATGCAAGCAATCGGAATGGAAAAAAAAAAAAAAAATGTGTATGCCTTCCAAGCATTTGCTAAATTTTTTTTTGTAAACAAATTCCATCCATGCTTATTCATAACTTCTATTTTATTTCTTTAATGTTAATTTCCGGGGTGCATTGTAAAAACGATTCTCATTGCATTCACATGTGCTCATAACGAACATACATAACGTATAATATATCATATTCTTACTCTTCCTTTAAACTTCATTGGAGCTACTTTAATCTCCCTGAATTTATCTAACAACGAACCAATTATCATTGCTTCCTTTTATATTCTGTCCACTTTAGATTCTACCCTTTTTATTCTTAATCTGGAAACCTTAATTCAAGTCGGCCAAATGTTATTCTTTTCGAAAATTTCAATGCGGAATGTAATGTAAATAAGGAATTGTAACTATAACAATACTCGTGGCGTTCATCTTTTAATTTCGGACTTGGGTGGGAGGAGCTAGTATTTTCAAGTCGGACCGGATTTGAAAATACTAGCTCCTCCACCCCACTCGATTTGACCATTTCTTCTCCACTATTTATTTTTCCGTCGTTAAAAACTTCTTTCCTTATGAAATCTTTTCGATTACTCGGATTCATAGTCCTGTAAAAATATCCTTTAAATTTTATTTTTGTGTACCACCCGGTAATAATGCTATAAAAACTGACAAAGTTTTTAACAATATTCGTACTAACTCCATAAAACTGCGTTTGCTTAATATTACTCAGGAGATTAATTACTTTATTAATTATATTATTGAGGCTCACAAAAGTTCGTCTAAAATTATACTAAATTCTAACTAAGGATCCTTTCAAACATAAAACAGCTTATTAAAATTTGTAAAATATAAAATCTCATAGTCTTGATGTCAAAATTCTCGTAATTCTGGTGATAAAACCCTTCTAAATAGATTAAATAAAAAAAAAAAAAAAAATCAGAAAAGCCTTTAAAAATTGCTTGGATAAAATGTGGGAAGAAAACCTAATGATAATTTTCATTGGAATTACTCTAAAACACTATTGGGAAAAAAAAAATAGTTTACTTTAATGGACCAGTTTCTACCGCTACAACGATAAAGAAAAACTGAAGTGTCGGCAGATAAACTTGAAAATCAATTTATGTTAAATGAGTATTCCTATATAAAGTCTTCTCGGTGGCACAAAGGTAGAGTTTCCTTTTAGTCTTTACCGCTTTCTTTCCCCAGCAATACTCTTTAATTTTTCCAATGGTCAATCCAAGATAGAAGCTAGCTGCTGTTGCGCAGCCACGGAGCTTCACCAAAACTCAAATCATCATCAAGGGCAGAGCTTTGGCCTTGTGTTCAAGGAAGCTCGGCTTCGATTTCCGGGGTGTGAAGCAATAATGCTGATCATGGTTCAGTGTTAAGTCTGTAGTTTAGATTTCACGATAAGCTGTAGGTCAGCCCTAGATTAACCCTAGTGTGCAAAAAGTGACCGTTAAGCTCCAACCAATCTTTCTTTTATAAAAATGGAAAAACAGTGAACGATACTATTTCAAATTTTCTTACCATGTGGGCTGAAAAGTTCATAGGCTAGCATAGAAAAATTCTTTTTTATATAGAATTTGATTTTATTATTCAATATAGTTGCCTTCGAGGGCGATACAACGATTATAGCGGTCATACAATTTTTCGATAGCATTTTTATAGTACGATTTGTCTTTAGCCTCAAAATAGGCTTCAGTTTCGGCGATTACCTCTTCATCGGCGCGAAATTTCTATCCAGCGAGCATCCTTTTGAGATGAATATGTGCTTCAGATTATTATGTGCTATGGTCTCTGCAGCATTTTCTCACTAGTAAAAATTTCAGTATTAATTCGAAGATTGAAAATTCTCTAAATTAATATTTTGCTGCAAAACCAAAAAATGTTCTTCCAAGATGGAATTAAAAACTTTCCATAAATTATGACGGGGATATGACTTTTTTACGGGCTAGGGTGCAAGCCCCGCGCAACGCTCTACAGTCATATTAGACCGAGACCTACGGTTTAAAGTGGATTTCTTACCACTACAAAAATCCATTGCACCATAGGAACTCGAACCCAAAACCTGTGGTACTGAGCATCAGAGAGTATTTATATATATACCCAAATCAATCGCTTAATGGCAATAGACAGTCACGAGATTTTGTCATGTGACTGCAATTTTCTCTACGAAAATGGTCACTGTGCCGAATTATTTTTTTCAATCCTATACTTCGCCGGCTGTAAACGGAAGGCTATTCTGTCTGCTCAGTGTTATTGGAATATGTCGCTGGAGGTGTCTTTAACTTGGATTCAGTCAACTAGCTAGCAGATGTAACATGATTTCTAATATCTTCAGGGTATGTACTCCTTGACAAAATTATCCTCGGGATGTTATAAATAATATCCTTAGGGTTTGCTAATTTTATGTAGAAGTTTAAGGACTTCTTGGGCAACAACATTTTATACCTTATCATTGTATATTTTGTACAAATTTCAGTGTATTTTTTTAATCTCAAAATGGAATTTTGCCGTTTAGCCCGGTTTTTTTACGTTTATTACACGCCCGCATACTATATATATATAAATATTTATATTTTTATATTATATAACAAGCTCTCTCAACTCGGGGCATAATGGCAATGTGCACAAACAGCGTGCAGAAGGGTTCAGATTCATTGCAGCCACTGGTTTCAGAAACGAGGAGGCTGCGATGGTGGTTGTGACAATGTGTTTACAGCATTTCACATCAATCAACCAGACTGTCTGGTGGGAGTTTGCAGGGTTTTCACACATATGGCATTCAAATACGGGGCAGTTACCTCTAAAATTCCTTCCAAAATGCTACGTCTTCCCGTCCTTTCTTGTCGGTGGGCTATTGTTGAGTCGTTGTCGTATCCCCTGAAGAGTACAAGGGAATCAAATATCGTAGTGTTCCCGAATAATAATGGCTAGATCGATTGCCAGCTCGGAGTATAAATCCTCTTCTGAGGGATGGGGTGGGCTATTTGTAGTACATAAGTAGTGAAACTGCCCAATTGGTTTGTCGCTCTACGGTCATCTTCTGTCTCACGAGGGCTTAACAGACCGGGACCTACAGTTTAAAGTGGATTCCGAACCACTACAAACATCCATGACACCGCCGGGACTCGAACCCGAAATCTGTGGTACCGAGCGCCAGAGCTCTAGCCACTCGGCCATTCAGGCCCCCACAATTTGTTTAGAGTTGAAATCGACTTTTCTTTCGATCTTCTTCTTTATTTGATGGAAAAATTGAAGACCTAATTTGACTGAAAACAAAAGAATCATCTTATTCTATTTTTTATTTTATAATGGTCAATTATTAATAAATAGCATTCACAGCAAAAAATCTAATATGACATTTTTATCTAATCGGCTATAGAGTAATTATAGTTAATTTGAATATTCCTGAAAATGAAAACCTGTGCTCATCTAAACAATTTTCTTATTGGCAGATGAAAAATAAGCTTATCTAAACTTCCTGCATACCGTCTGCTAATTTCGCGTGCGGTTTTCTTTATTTTTATTTTAAACTAGACATCAGACATTCCACAGAATGTTGTTAACTATGCATATATGGGTTTGAGTAGTGCGACCATAACAATGCTTTTGTGGTCTTTTTCGAATTGTTTAGCAAGCAGAAATGAGCATGGTGCTTAGCGCAGGATGTAAATTCATTAAACACTTTGACCTTCATTCTGCTGATTCTTCGCATATAGCATGTACATTTATGTTGATATTTTCAGCAATTTTAATATTTTCAGATAAAACATCATTTTTTATAACTCTTTATGTATGATGAGTAAGCAATAGAACTGATTAATGATAAGCTTTTTTTTTCTTTATCCCACTTCGTAGACAGCAACATCTAGACCTGGGGTGGCCAACCCACGGCCCGAGGGATGCATGAGACCCGACTTGAACATTTTTCCGGCCAGTGAGATCTGTCACACTTTTACAAAATATATATTTATTTTTAGTGACCAAAGTACCGAAAACCATTGTATTAAAAAAATACATTATTTGTACATCCATATATTCAAAAATTAACTGTCGAAATTTTGAGAAAAATTAACTTTGATTTTAAAGTATTATTTTTGTGAATATCTGACAGATATTGCTTGTTTTATTTATGAGTTTACAGTTATGAGTTCGCAGAATAACTAAATTATATTGAGAACTCTATCATCTTTGCATCTTGGAATATCTAATATAACAGGTTCTATGTTTCATTTTAAGTGACCGACCGCAGTGACTATCCCTAGATAAGAACAGTTGATTGTTGATAGAAGAGCAAACCAGACTCTTAGTTCGAGTTGTTAGCGCTTTTGGTTTAACTTACACCTGCGAATCGTTTTTCTAAAATGAAATTGATCAAACACAAAACCTGCTCAAACATAACGGACACCAACCTGCAACACCAATTACGATGTGCAAACACAAAATTGAGATGGATTTGCAAAAGCTAAGTGAAAGAATGGATAAACAAATATAACAAAAGTTTTTTTTTTTATTCTAATGCAGCTGACAAACACTTAGATAGTTGTCTTCGATGCCTTAAGGCAAACACTGCACCTATGTTACATAGCACTACCGAGGAGGTGCGTATAGCTTGAATATAGCTACGGACGCGGGTAACAATACACCCGTAACGCTCTACGATCGTGTTAGACCGGGACCTATGGTTTAAAATAGATTCAGAACCACTACACAAATCCATGGTACCGTCTGGACTCGAACCCGAAACCCGTGGTACCGAGTGCCAGAGCGCTAGCAACTCGGCCCTTCGCCCAATATCGCAAAACTAAAATAAATATTTTTTAATGATTTAATTTTTTTATTTCGTCTATATTTATATATATTTTATATATTTCATTTTTTAGTGTTATATATTTGTTTACAGACAGCTGTCTAAGTGTTTGCCAGCTACATTCGGAAAAAAAAAAATAAATAAATAAAAATATTTGTTTACAAGGTGCGTTTAGTATCATTATTATTATATTATTTATGTTTACATGTAAGAATACTAGTAAATACAGAAATAATAACTCATTATGTTTCAATTTTTCACTCTAAAAAAAAACGTCTATAGTGGGTCTACATCTAATATGGTGATATATAATTTTATATGCTACCCGCGGAGTTATGATGCCTTTCAAAGTGGCCCGCAACATGATTTGAATTGGCCACCCTGGTTTAACAATTACAGATCATAATCAAAACAGTGATAAGAATGAATTGCAACTGTATCTGCATCGTGCGCGTTCAAGGTCAAACAGCGAATACTTCGCCTGGCAGAAGAAAAGAGGAAGAATCCGTCACTTCTTATGCACCCCTTTTTCCCCCTAAAGCTCCCTTCACACTGGATTGTGCGAGCAGCGAAACATCACTCTCGTAAACTCGTTCCGAGGTCTCACTGTGACCTTGAAAACAAGCAAAATGGTGATTAGAGCAGGGGTGGCCAACCCGCGGCACACCTTGAATATTTTCCGGCCCGTGAGATTTATCATATTTTTACAAAATATATATTTATTTTATAATGGCCAAAGTAGTGAAAACTGATGTATTACAAAATACATTATTTGGGCATCCATATATTAAAAAATTAAATGTCGAAATTATGAGAAGAAACTAACTTTGATTTAAAAATAGCGCTCTTGCGCAAACAAATATCGCACTAGTAAAATCAATATTTTTTAATGATTTCATTCACACAATAATAATAACTCATTATGTTTCAATTTTTCACTCCAAAAATGTCTATAGTGTGTCTAAATTTAATACGGGGATATATAATTTTATACGCGGCGCGCGGAATTATGATGCATTTCCGAAGTGGCCCGCAAAATCATTTGGGTTGGCCACCCCTGGATTAGTGTGTAATTTTATTTAGTATTTAATCACTGAGCAATACTTTCGAATAAAACACTTTTCCCATAAAAGTTTTTATCATATTAACTTGAATACTGATGTATCATAAGTTTTTTTTTAATTAAAACTATTTTAACTGAAAAAGTATACTACTGTGCTCAAAAAGTAAGACCAATTATTTTTTTCTTTTCAAAAACTCTTTATTTATTCTTCCTAATTTATTTTCCCCTCTGGACACAATACACTTATGACAACTTTTTTTCAATCCTCAATGCATGCTAAAAATCATCGGCAGGGATACCGCTTCAAAGCGCGCGGCGATTCACGTTGAATCTCTTCAGTCGACTCAAAACGGTGTGCCCGGAGTGGTCTTTTGAGTTTAGAGAATAGCCAGAAGTCGCGCGGTGTGAATACGGTGGTTGCGGAATGATATGGGTTTCATTTTTGGCGAAAATGTCACGAAGAATCAATGCAGTATGAGCTGGCGCATTCAGTGTTTTCGGTACCAATTGTGATGGACGCGTTTGAGGCCCAAAATGGAATTAACCGATCCTTTTGAAATTCCAACATCAATGTCAAGTGCCAGCAATCTAAAAAGAAAAGAAAAATTGAAATTCCATAAGCTCCGAGAATTTTAATTAAAAATTGGGCTTACTTTTTGGACACAGCTGTATTACTCACATTATCACATTTTTACAAATATATTTTATAATGCCCAAAGTAGTGAAAACTAATGTATTAAAAATATATTATTTGGGCATCCATATATATATCGAAATTATGAGAAAAATTAACTTTGATGTAAAAATAATATTCTTGCGCAATCAAATATCGCACTAGTAAAATAAATATTTTTTTAATGATTTCTTTTTTTTTATTTAGTTTATATTTATATATACTTTATATTTAATTTTTAGTGATCATATTTCTTTACAATGAGCGTTTAGTATCATTATTATTATATTATCTACTATGTTTACATGTAAGAATAATAGTAATAACTCAATAATAATAACTCATTATGTTTCAATTTTCCCTCAAAAAATGCCTATAGTGGGTCTAAATCTAATATAGGGATATATAATTTTATATGCGCCCCTCGGAGTTTGGATGCATTTCCCAAGTGTCCCACCTATACATTACAGTTGAACCTCTGGTTTGATTTGTCGCTCTACGGTCATTTTTTTTTTTTTTTTGCACACCTTAGGCTAATTTAACCGGGACATACAGTTTAACGCGGATTCCGAACCACTAGCAAACATCTCTGCCACCGGCAGGATTCGAACTTGAAACCTGTGGTACTAAAAGCCAGAGAGCTAGCCCATTGGACATCAAGCTGCATTGAATCTCTGAGATCATTTGTTTTGATAGATCTTAACATCCCTGCCTTAAGAGCGAAAAATCGCAAGCTTGTTTCTTTCACTTGGCCATTAAACATCCACAAATGAAAACATATTAACATTTTAAATTAGGAGGAAATGACAGAAGAAACATATTTTTGAAAATTATGGCCAGCAGTCGTACGTTTTTCATTTGGCCAATGCTTGTTTTCATGAATCTTGACAGACAGAGGCGGACAAGCTGAATTTCTGGACCCTTTTTAAGTGCAATTAAAATATTTCACACGGAAAAGTTTTTGAAATAAAAATAAGTTTATTACCTAAGTTATTTAACATACAGCCTGAGTAAAAACTTTAAGGCCAGTAAAAATTTTTGGGAAAATGTAAAATGAAATAAAAGGGATTCAAATAATATTAATTATTAAAGTTCATTGGTAAGAAATAAATGCTATAAACATAATTTGTAAATACATAATTATGAGAAACATATGGTTATTTACAAAGTTAGTATTTCTGCCTGAGTAAAAACTTTAAGGCCACCAGTCATTTTTAAAAATAAATATAATATAATCGTGTAATTACCATTGCAACTGCTAGCTTGTGACAACGCTGCAATTTTCATATTTTTCATACGTTTCTTCGAAGTATTGGTGATCTTTGTGAAGATGGCGAAGGGTAAGAAGTTAACTGGTCGTGAAAGAGGACAGATCGAAGCTTTGTCTTTAACAGGAATGAGTAGTTGTGATATTGCGATAAAGATAGGAAGATCAAAGACTGTAGTCAACAATTTTTAAAGTTGAAAGACAATTATGGTAAAAGGAATACTGGGGAAGACCTAAAGCTTTGTCCTCGCGTGATAAAAGAAGAGTTTGACAACTTGCATCTACTAGAAAGTACTCAACCAGGAAACTGATTCCGACGACAGGTTTAAAAGTTTGTCAAAAAACGATTTATAACACAATTAGAAGGTCTGGAAGGTACGCTTATACAGCAAAATTGACTAAGCCTCAGTTACTGCAGAGACACAAAACAGAGCGTTTGAACCTTGGCCAGAAAGTCATGACCTGGGACAACCAATGGATAGAAATTATTTTTTTCTGACGAAAAAAAATGGAATTTGGATGGACCAGAGGGCTGGAATTTCTACTGGCATGATATAAGAAATGAAAAAGAAATATTCTCCAAGCGCCAATTAGGTGGAGGGTCTGTCATGACTTGGGGCTGTTTTTCTTACAATGGTGTGGGCTCAATTGCATTCGTTTCAGGTGGAATGAATTCACAAGGATACCAAAATGTCCTAACAAATCATCTTTTGCCAAATGATGAATGTCTTGCTGGAGAAAATGGGAAATATCAGCAAGACAATGCACCGATCCATTCGAGTAACAGCACAAAAAATTAGTTCCAAGTCAACAATGTTGAAACTGTGAAATGGCCAGCTAGATCACCTGACCTCAACCCAAACGAGAACCTTTGGGCTGACTTGGCAAGAAGAGTTTATGCAAATGGGAGACATTTTACATCAACAACAGAGCTGAAATCTACTATCGAAGATGAATGGTATAAAACCGACCCCTCCCTTTGTCAAAAACTCGTTTCATCCATGAAAACAAGAATATTTGAAGTAATTCGAAGTAATGGCTCCTACACAACCTTCTAAGAATTTGTAATTTTTTTCTTATATGATATTTTCTATGTTGGTCTTAAAGTTTTTACTCAGGCTCAAATATTCATCTGTGTGCTCTGTAATATTTTCTAATAATAAAATATTTGAAAATTAATTTTTCTACTTTTTTACTTTTATTTAAGCTCAATAATTATCAATCAAATAGTATTTTAATTCCCCAGTTTAAATGTTTCCATTTTCTCAAAAATGTCTACTGGCCTTAAAGTTTTTACTCAGACTGTAAATGACAGAAAACAATAATAAAAAACCAGAAATACAAACTCAGAAACAAAAGAAAAACTGGCGGTCTAAGAAGAAACTAAGAGATACTTTACGTGCTATATCTATATGGCATATAAAGTATCTGTTTAGTATATTCTTAGATTGTCAATTTTTCTTTTCTCTATATATATCATCATCATCAGTGGCGCAACAGCCCCATGATAGACCAAGGCCGTTTGTCTGCTGGCAGATTTCTATACGGTAGACGATTTTTTTTATGGGGTAGAGTTGTTAGCTCTACGCCCAACTCTCTACAGTCATATTATACCGGGACCTACGGCTTAAAGTGGATTTCGAATCACTACAAACATCCATGGCACCGCCGGGACTCGAACCCGAAACCTGCGGCATCGAGCGCTAGACATTCGGCCATACACACACACACATATATATATAGCAAGCCCAGAAGTTGCTACAGAGCAATGTCGAAAACAGAGTGGATTCAGCCAGTCATTGAAAAGTCATGATTTTTAAAATTTTCATTTTATTAATATGAGGATTTAATGCAATTTAAAATTGGGGTCCAGTTCCGTGAAGTGACGGGAGAGTTAAAAGCAGTACGTCTGATGGGTCTGAAAGTTACAATGCGTCTGACAGTCACAACCACAGCGATGAAAAACTTATCATTAAAGGTGTTTGGGTTAATATATTTCTGAATGAGGGAAATGAATAAACGGAGAGAATTCATAAACAAAAATGTTAAGTCAGCATCAATTTTGTTTGGAGAAAATATCAGAATAAGTAATAGGGGTTAGTGTAAAAACTGAATCTGATAATAGTAAGTAGGGAATTCTAAGAGCAAAATGAATGTAATTACATACACATATATGCATACGTGGGCATTCTCTAGCACTCGGGGCCGCAGGTTTCGGGTTCGAATCCCAGCGGTGCCATGGATGTTTGTAATGGTTCGGAATCCACTTTACACAGTAGGTCCCGGTCTAATATGACTATAGAGCATCGGGCTGATAGCCCTACCCGTAAAAGTCAACGTATGGAGCCAAGTCAGGCTTCTACCTACGGGTGCTCCATCACAACAGAAGCTGCCCCCCTCTTCCGTCCTTTCATGAGACCACAGGGTTCTTACACTTGGTCTAGATGTTGCTGTTTACCAAGTGAGATAAAAAACAACGACAATAATGCATAAACATTTTAAAACGTCAGACTGAAAAAAAATGTTTTATTTATTATTATTATTATTTGAAAATCCTTGGTGTGACCCCTAAGTATACGACTCGCCCCAAGCAACTATCCGAGTAGCTGGTACCATAAGTAGGCCCTGTTGACAAGTCAATTGCAAACACGCATAACTAACAACTCCACGAATGTTTTTGTTACTATCAATCGCCGTTTTTGCAATACGATAGATATTGATGATTTCTTTGAAATATTAGTTATAAATCAGATAATATTAATAAACTTGTATCAAACATCTAACAAATCAATTGCTGCAACAGTAATGATAAACTTAAAATCAGATAATATAAGTGTGTATTTACTTGAATTAAGACATTGGTAGTTTTTAGAGTTTATTTTTTCAAATCCGCCTGATAAGATAATTCTCTTTAAAATTGATTCTCTGTCATTTTAAAAATAATCATCAGAAATAAAAAAATATTATTTTCAATACTAATGAGACACGTTTTAATTTCTAACACTTTCGCTGCTGATTATATGAGGATGTGTTGATAGTTATTGCCCCGCCGTTAAAATGGGTTTTTACCAGAATATGACTTACTTTTTATATGAAACATGATTGAAAAGTGGTAGTAAAAAGCATGATTATGTGTATCATACTGATTACTAAATAATATTTAGGCCCTCCCTTATAAAAGATTTGACTACACGCCAGCGCCTGATGAGCACTACAGATAAAATTATATCTTAAATGCCATATTACGCGTTAGCGCGTTATGTGTAAAAATGAAGTATAATGGAAATAAGTGACAAAATGCATTATTTTTGTATGATACTTAATCACTAACAATTATTTAAATATAAATAAATTATTATAAATTAGTTACAATGATATTATTACTGCAAACTTTGGGGAGGAATGAATTCTTCACCGCTTTCATAACTAACATCACTCGGGTACTCGTCCGAACGCTCAGCCAATAAATTTGCAATTTCATCATCCCTTTAGAGACCTATTAGATTGCATTTTTGTTTTTGGGGGGCGGATGGGGGCGTGAAGGCCCTGCAGAACTATCGTCGCTGTAACTTATATTACAAGATTTTTAAATAACTAATAAAGCTATAAATTCGAAGCCACATACCTTTACAACGAGCTTCTAACCTTTACTCCACGCCAATACCAGCAGATGCATCTAACATATATTGCCTATTGAAAAGGAAATAAAATATTGAGATGCGATTTTTCCCGCGCGAATGCGGGATTGGCTGTTGAGACCTCCCTTCACACCATGGGTTGAAGCGTGACGGCACATCAAGTGCTGGCGCCCCATCGCTAGCGAAAGTGTTAATGGGATACGTTTTAATAGTTAGTTAGTCATTTTATAATATACTATAAAAGTTTTTTTTCTAATGTAGCTGGCAAACACTTAGACAATTGTCTTTGAAGCCTTAAAGTAAGCGCTGCACCGACGTTACTCACTTAGCACTAACCAAGAGGTGAGTATAACTTGATGATAAACTACTTACGCGGAGTAACAATACCCCCGCAACACTCTACGATATTGTTAGACCGGAAACTACGGTTTAAAGTGGATTCCGAACCAATACAAACATCCATGGCACCGCCAGTACTCGAACCCAAAACCTGTGGTACCGAGCGCCAGTGCGCTAGCCATTCAGGCTCATATACTATAAAAGTCATCTAATTAAATTACACTAACTTAAATTGTAAATATAGAGTGATGTGAACGACTAAGATTATGAAAATTTCTCTTCTATTGAGAGTTGTATTTAATAATATATCGATAACTAAGCTTTGCTAATTAATATCTAAGGTTAAATTTTATTACTTAAAACAATACCTAAAATTGAGGAGCAGCATTCCTTTTCTGAACTAGGGAACTCTGTTACATACCAGATAAATGAAGCTGGACAAAATGTTACTCTACCCATACCGAGAATGGGCATAATACTTCAGTAAGCCGGAATGGTTCGAAATTCACATTAAACTGTAGGTCCCGATCTAATTATCCAAAAGTGTGCACAAAATGGCCGTAGAGCGATAAACCAAACCAATCAGTAAGCCGGAAAATCTTTCCGTTGGACTCGAACAGGATGGTGCGAAGTCCCACATGCCTACCTTGAGAGGGTGGCGGCCTGCTGGCCAAGTGGTTAGCGCTCTGGCCTTTGGTACCACTGCTTCAGATTCGAATCCTGGTGGTGGCATGGATGTTTGTTGGTGGTTAGAAATCCACTTTAAATTGTGGGTCCCGGTCTGTTTAGTCCTCGTGTGCACAAAATGACCATAGAGCGACAAACTAAATCACCCTTGAAGGGTGATTTAGTGGTGTTCGTTCTAAATGAAGCGCAAAGTTGCACTCTCCAGTAGTGAACTCTGAATCTGCTATATTCCTGTGGAGAATGGCCTCAGGTCAAAATGCCTGCCATTTGAAAAGAGACAAAAAGAACAAAAAAAAATCTAACTTATTTCAGAATGTAGAACAAAAGAAGCTTATTAAATTTCTTTTCTCTATAACTAAATAAATTCGAGGAAAATTATTACATTAACTTATCAAAACCTATAAAAAAAATTAAAGTAATTCAACAAAGCTAATATTAAAAATTAAATGCCGTTTGTATCTAATTTTTTTCTTCTTACTACGAGTGCCTTCCTTTTATACTTTACTTATTTATTTCTGGAGCAATAATTTGATTCAAATAATGTTTTCTTATTTATAAATCATTTTTCAATAAGCTTAAATTACTCTCTTCAAAGGAGGCATTTTTTTAAAGTGAAGAATTATTTTAACTTTAATTTGATAAAATTATATCGGAAGAAATTCAGCGAGTCAGAAAAAATTAGCAAACCAATAAATAGATAAGATAAAAAAATGTACATAAACACTGCCGTTGAGCATTAATTTGTCCCAGGCATGCTGTTCTTTACATTTTCCGCTAATGAAGCAAATTGGTGCGAAATTTGTTTTGTGTTGTTGTAACTAATTCTCAGTGTCTAGCAGCGAGAGACGGACACTCCATGAGTAGTCTACTCATGGATGGAGGGAAAGGGGCATTTTCTGTTGGGATGGAGCAACTGTACAGTAGAAGTCTGACTTGACTCCAAGTTTCTGAAGAAGGATGGCAGTGTCTTCCGGGAGAAATTTTAGGGGGAACTAACCCACATTTACGTAATAGTATGGAAGAAAACCCAGAAAACTCCCACCAGGTAGTTTGATTAACGAGGCAAGATGCTGAACATCCCAAACACCATCCAGACTCCTCGTTTTTCCAACAGTGTCTACAACAATGCCGCCAGCAGATTGAACCTCAGCCCTAATGCTCACCAGAGGCGCACGTTACCACTGAGCCACAAGTCGGGCATTTGTTTTGAGTATGATTTTTGGATTCCATTTTTTTTAAGGTTAATAACTTCTATACGCATAGTTTAACATTATAAACTTTTTAAAGCAATGTTACCATTTAGAAATATCCAGTGCTAACGTAAGACAAATTCTTTGTTTTTATTATTTGAATGATTGCAGAAAATTTTTGTTTGTTTGAGTAATTTGAGTTTGTTTTGGTAGTGTAGATTGGTGTTCAAATTTAAGAGAATTTCACTTTTAGTCGAATATCTCCAGAACAATTGAACAGATTAAAAAAAAATTAGCTATAAACATAGATTTATATAGAGCAAATATAGATTGACAGAGTATGAATATAGGTAGATGTAGTACAAATACATAAATAAAATAGGTTGATATGGTACAAATAAAGTAACCACGCAACAGATATGGTGCACACGCATGATCGTAAGTAAGTAAAACGTTCTAAATTGCAATATTGAATACAAAAAGGGCTAATAGGGGATATAGTTCACTCTTATAGCTATATAGATCTCACAACAGGAATTCGTACTGGAAATCAAGCAATTTATGTGTCCTTTACATGTCCTACTCCTCCAGAACAGCTGTTCTTAGAAAGAAGATGGCTCCCGTAGGCGGAAGACATGCCGACGAAT
The DNA here is from genome assembly GCA_021605095.1 of Caerostris extrusa. Classification (NCBI taxonomy): domain Eukaryota; kingdom Metazoa; phylum Arthropoda; class Arachnida; order Araneae; family Araneidae; genus Caerostris; species Caerostris extrusa. The sequence continues at coordinate 145,354 of BPLR01004549.1, read as the reverse complement.
TCGACTTGAAGTAATTCACCAATAGAGCTGCAGATACGTAGAAAATTCAACTGATACACTATATCTAAATTTTGTCACCACAATTATGAATGCACACCTTTCCTCTCAATATGGATGATTCACGTTGTCCTCCTTGGGCCCAACGGAAGGATGTTTCGGCCTACAAATATATCGTGCCCATGTCAGGCATAAATACGAAAACTATCGTTTTGACATCGCTTTCAAGTTTTCGAACAAAACTTCCTCAAATGGTTCAGTTAACAACTTCTTCAGTTATTTAATCATTTTAACAACTTTCTTTTTAATTTCCTCAGCTATTTAATTATTTTAACAACTTCCTTTTTAACTTCCCCAGTTTTAACAGCCCCTCAGTTAACGTGCTATCCACCAGACCACTTCAGCCAATTCATCAAATATTAGGGGTAAAATTAAACGTTAATTATTTATCATTACTAATAATTTTATACGAAATTAGATAGTTTTAACTTGAAAGACTATAAAATAAATTCGAACAAAAAAATATTTCTATCAATTTTAAATGAACGAATATATATATATTAAAAAAATTTACATAAATGATTTTTTTTTTTTTATTAACATAAATGATTAATAAATTTAAATAAACAATTTTTAAATTTACATAAATGAATTTTAAAAAATTATTAAAATAATTTTTAAAAAGAGCCTTCCTTAAATTTTAATTTTTGTGTCTGAATTAACAAAAATTTTTAATTACAAATTAAATTACTTATTATTATTTTATAAAAACCAAAATATAAAATAAACAACATCAGATTAGATATATAAAAAAAAGAAAGAAATTACCAAATATTGTCCTTGAAAATTACTTAACAAAACGTACAAGTATATACGAAATAGAATCGCTTAACGGTGCGGGCAGCTAATTTATTTCTGACGTGAAGCGAACTTTATCTAGAACTACTTTTTGTTTTTTCCCATTTCAAGTAACTGAAGTGATGATATCAGAAGTAGAAAAAGAAAACACTGATAAATAAATAAAAGTAGTGAGAGTGAAAAAGCAAAGAGAGTAAGAGAGAAAAACGAGATAAAAAAAAAAAAAGGAAGTTGAGATTCGCTTCCGACCCATTCCATTAGATGCGGTGTTTAAACTGGTAGCTGCTGAGTCTGCTCCACCTGAATGCCTTTAGGCGGGTCGAGTTTCGATCTCTGTGCATTTGCTATTCGCTGCTGTTAAAACTCCTATATTGTTCTTGCAGCTACTGCTGTGCGAGCAGCTTCATTGTGATTAAATACCTTATTACAAAAAAAAGCTTTTTACGTGAATAGCCACTAATTTTCTTGCTGAGATACTATTATATATGCTATATACTTATACTTACTATTATATAACTGTAAATGCCCGATTCGTGGCTCAATGACAACGTGCGCCGGTGGTGAGAATTAGGGCTGAGGTTCAATCCGCTGACGGCTTTTTTTTAGACTCTGTTTCAAAAAGCGAAGAGACTCGATGGCGTTTGTGATGTTCAGCATCTTGCCTCGTTAGTCGGGTTACTTGGTGGAAGTTTTCCGGGTGTTCTCCCATACTATACGCAAATGCGGGGTAAGACATTGCTCTCCTTCTTCAACGACACGGTCAGACTTCCATCTATGGGTGCTCCATCACAACAGAAGCTGCCCCACGCTTCTCTCCTTATATGAGACACACACGGGCTCATGAACTTGGTTTAGATGCCGCTGTCGACCAAGTCAGAAAAGAAACAACAAAAACTGTAAATCACGTACTATGGAGCCCATTTTGTATTACATCTTAAGGATCAGCTTTTACCGTCTCAGTTATGAATTCTGAGTACGTCTCACATTGATCTTTAGAAAAAAACTGACTAATTACTTTTGTGCTACAAAAATCGAACAAATTCTAAGGTTTAATTTAAACATTTTTTTTTTTTTTCTAATGCAGCTGGCAAACAGACATGGACGTCTTGGATGCCTTAAGGCAAGCGCTGCACAGATGTTACTCACTTTCATTACCCAGGGGGCGCGTGTAACTTGAAGATACAGACGCGGAGAAACAATGCCCCCGCAACGCTCTACAATACTATTAGGACCGGGACCTACGGCTTGAAGTGGATTCCGAACCACTACAAGCATCCATGGCACCGCCGGGACTCGAGCCCGAAACCTGTGGTACCGAGCGCCAGCCACTCGGCCATTCAGGCCCCTAATTTAAACATTTAAAAGAGAATTTTGCAATCATCACATCACGGGAAGTCAACCACTAAACGCTAGTCGGGAATTTCACTCCGAATATACTATATTTGTATAGGCATTTATACAGAGTGTCTAAAATATCCGGCAAAAATGTAAAGGATGGTAGAGGAGACTAAAATAAGCATATTTTGAAATCTAATATGTGCACAAAAATGGCACTGGCACATAAAGAAGATATTAACAAGAGGTTAGTGAGAAAAACTGGTAAAGTCAAAGAAATTAGAATTTTACTGATTTAACATTTTACAATAGGTGCTCGGAAGAGCGACCACCAACAGTAGTAGGTGTGGGTTTCCGGGAGACAGAAGCACGTCATTAGTGACGTCATCAGAAAAGCGCGCGTAACCGGAAGAGACGAGAAGTCATCTTGTTAGAGATGGTGATTTTGGTAGATAAGGGGTTCCCTCCTCCCTAGAAACTTTTCTCCGGTGGCAACGTCAGAATGTTGTACAATAAGAGAGGGTTTTGGGGAGAGATAGGGAAATCCCTGAATCCTGATATGATAAGCAGAATATGAAACTATTTTAATATGATTTCTTCTTAATTTTTTTAATTAGAATATTTTATAAAATGTGTTTAGTAAAGGAATTTATTTATTTTTATTAAATTTGATTATTTTTAATTTTTTTATTGAATTATTTTACAAATTTATATTATTACAAAAATAATTATTTTCTATATGCAAAATGTATTTATTTATTTATTTTTTTTACAATTTTATTAAAAAAATTTTTTTTATTATTTTACAAAACTTTTTTTTATAAAGGAATTTATTTTTTATTGTTGCTTCTTTCAAATTTATTTTATTTTACAAAACTTATTTTCGTAATAGAATTTATTTTTATTTATAATTTTTTTTTTTTGCAAAATTAATTTTGCTTTTTTCAAAACTATTTTCTTTTCTTGAAAAATCTCATTTTCACTTAAAAATAAAATTGTCTTGGCGATCTTACAGTAGGATAAATTTTTTATGGGATGGCACGGAACGCGTTTTTATTTTTATTGTAACCCTACTGTCCACTACTCGTTTGCGCTGGAAAGAAGTGTTTCTTGCCCTTTCATTTTCTATCCATTGGCATCTGCTAAATATATATATTTATTTCTAAAATGCATTTAATTTTGCTATCTCCTAGATGTTATGAAAACCTATTTTAATCAACTTAACAATTATTCTTTATATTACTTATCAATTATTGTTTTCTATGTACAGCGACAAACCAACTCTATTTTGCGACTTTTGTCTTGACATCGTTTGATTTTGTTAAAAGGCAGATGTAATAGATTCAATACTAGATTTGAAGAATCACAAACAGTTTAAAAACTGTTGCTTTATACCTACATTTCTGGCAAAAAGTTTAATGTTTTCCCTAAAGTGAATGTTGCCTTCTATAAAGTAATATTCTGAAACTTCAATAATGCATTATTACAGCTAATAAAAATGCATAGTAGACATTTCTTTTTCTTTAGATTAAATTTACTTCCTTAAAAGTGCTTAAAGAATTTTCAAACATTCAACTTTCTTTAGGCAAATTTCATTAAAATATTTTCTCTAGATTTCGAACCTGTTCCTACACAATTGATTTATTTTATTTTATTGAATTAAATTGGGGCCTGACTATCGCTATGACGCTACTTGCCAGTGGTTTGAGTTCAAGTCCTAATTAAATTAAAGCATATAAAATTTTTACAAAATTTAGTTTCTTTAATTAGTATCAATTATTAATATTTTGCACAGGCCTATTAACAATTTAATTTTTATGCAGGATTGTATTCCTATTTATTCTCATTCGATATGATTTATTACTTACAGAATACTCACAATCTTAAAATAAAAAAAACATTGTTATAGACAAATAATACATTGAAGCATAGAATATAATTGAGGAAATGTTTTATGTTGCATGTTTTAAGTCATCTCAATATCAAAAAAAAAAAAAAAATCACGTTTTAGGAACGATTTCTTTCATTCAATTAAAAACATTTCCAAACACTTGAAATATTTTTTGTATCAAGTCATTTTATGCCACATGCTTTCAATATGAAAGGAAGTAGTACATTGTCTAAAAGTCCCAGTATCAAAATGCTATAGTCCTATTTATATTAAAAATAATGACTTTATTTTAAATATCAACGATGGATATTCTTTGCCAGGCTTATTAATGTTTTTATTTTTATATGGGATAGCATAAACATAATTATAATTTGATATAACCTTGCAATGTTATGATTTATTAGTCACAGAATATTCAGTATCTTAAATAAGAAAAAAAAATAATATAGATAACGAATACTGGGAAACTAAATATGGAAATCTATAAATCCCAGAGAAAATTGTTAAGTATAATACATTTATAAACCGCAAATAACATTTTTTAATTGGAATATTCTTTATACTATGACATTAATGAACATTTATGAAAAGTCATCAGTAAAAGTTCATAAAAACATTCATCATTTCGTTGCACATAAAAAAAAAAAAAAAAGAAATATCGTAGCAATGTTTCACTAGAATTTTATTTCATTGAAAATCTATACAAATGTTTCTTCATGATTTTAATATAGAATTGGAAAATAAACATAAATAGCAAGAAAATATTAACATATTTATCCAAAAAGAACAACTATCTGATTACATCTTGCATAATATAAGCATATGAAGAAACAATGGTATTTAAAATAAAAGGCAAATATCAAATTTGAAAGCAATTATTATTCTTAACATTCTAAAACTGGTTATGCAAACTGCATAAAAATATAACCTGAACATTTTATAAAATTTAACAATAGACATAAGAAATTAAAATTATCAGCAACAACAACGAAAAAGGTCATTTTTTTTTTTTGTTTAAATGAATTATTAAAATGCACAGTCATAATGTTTCTGTCCAGTATGCATCTTTAAATTTCCTTTTCGTGTAAATGCCTTTTTGCAAACACTACAAACATATGGTTCGAGACCTGTGTGAATACGCACATGCCGGGATAAATTACTTATGCCGGAACACTTGTCCACATGTGTCACACTCGTAATACTCTTGTTCTGCGTCCATGCCGGATGATGACATGGTTAAAGAAAATGTAAAAAAAAATTTCTTTTAATTAAGCTTGATCTTGCATAATCTGTATGTTGATTATTTTCGTTGTTGTCCAATGAAGATCCTTCTATTCTAGAGAAAATAAGTAGATATTAATAATGAATAATATTGATACTTTTTAAAATATTTAATAGTACACTTTATTTATTATTGCCATTATTCATTAAACATTTATTATTGCCATTATTCATTAAACAAAGTACTTTAAAACAAGCTAATATATAAACTTCGCTAGTTAATATTTTAAAATATTTCAAAATTATCTTGTTTTTCAACAGAAAGCAAGTAACTGTTCTTATTTAAATTAGTTTTCTATAAATACTGAACCTGTGTGAATGCCACATGCCGGGATAAATTACACTTCTGTTGGAACACTTGTCCACATGTGTCACATTTGTAATACTCTCGTTTTGCGTTCATGCTGGATGATGACATGGTTAAAGGTTTTATAAGAAATTATATAAAGCCAATGTAAAAAAAATTTTCTTTTAATTAAGCTTGATCTTGTATAATCTGTATGTTGATTATTTTCGTTGTTGTCCAATGAAGATCCTTCTATTCTAGAGAAAAATAAGTAGATATTAATAATGAATAATATTGATACTTTTTAAAATATTTAATAGTACACTTTATTTATTATTGCCATTATTCATTAAACAAAGTCCTTTAAAACAAGCTAATATATAAACTTCGCTAGTTAATATTTTAAAATATTTCAAAATTATCTTGTTTTTTCAACAGAAAGCAAGTAACTGTTCTTATTTAAATTAGTTTTCTATAAATACTGAACCTGTGTGAATGCGCACATGCCGGGATAAATTACACTTCTGTTGGAACACTTGTCCACATGTGTCACATTTGTAATACTCTCGTTTTGCGTTCATGCTGGATGATGACATGGTTAAAGGTTTTATAATAAATTATATAAAGCCAATGTAAAAAAAAATTTCTTTTAATTAAGCTTGATCCTGCGTAATCTGTATGTTGATTATTTTCGTTGTTGTCCAATGAAGATCCTTACATTCTAGAGAAAATAAGTAGATATTAATAATGAATAATATTGATACTTTTTAAAATATTTAATAGTACACTTTATTTATTATTGCCATTATTCATTAAACAAAGTCCTTTAAAAACAAGCTAATATATAAACTTCGCTAGTTAATATTTTAAAATATTTCAAAATTATTTTGTTTTTTCAACAGAAAGCAAGTAACTGTTCTTATTTAAATTAGTTTTCTATAAATACTGAACCTGTGTGAATGCGCACATGCCGGGATAAATTACACTTCTGTTGGAACACTTGTCCACATGTGTCACATTTGTAATACTCTTTTTTATGCGTTCATGCTGGATGATGACATGGTTAAAGGTTTTATAATAAATTATATAAAGCCAATGTAAAAAAAAATTTCTTTTAATTAAGCTTGATCCTGCGTAATCTGTATGTTGATTATTTTCGTTGTTGTCCAATGAAGATCCTTACATTCTAGAGAAAATAAGTAGATATTAATAATGAATAATATTGATACTTTTTAAAATATTTAATAGTACACTTTATTTATTATTGCCATTATTCATTAAACAAAGTCCTTTAAAACAAGCTAATATATAAACTTCGCTAGTTAATATTTTAAAATATTTCAAAATTATTTTTGTTTTTTCAACAGAAAGCAAGTAACTGTTCTTATTTAAATTAGTTTTCTATAAATACTGAAATAGATCCATATAATAAAAAAAAAGACTAATAATTTGTATATTATTTCTAACGTTAATCATTTTTTCGAAAATTATACTTATAGTGCCGAATTGTTTTACTAAATTTTTATTCATTACAAAATTTTCATTTTAATTATGTTATTTCATTATGCGGTAAGCAAACGATACTAAATAGTATACATTTTGAAAACCAAATATTACTCAACCCCTATAGCAAATTAAAGTAATTTGCTGATAGCACTAAAATGCCCCAATACATCAAAACATTCTTGATATTGATCAGACATTCTTAATATACCTCAAAACATTATTCAATCTATATTTTTAGATTCCAAAATCTATTTTAATAACATCAAGATTCAAAAGCAGGACACAGTATTTTAATGTAATGCACAAAAACTATCATGAACTCAGATTCATTAGCAAAATGATACATTTAGCATTAAATAATAAACAATAGAATAAATTGGAATCAGAAAATTGCCTTACACATAACATAATATAAAAAGTACTCGAAATATTTTGAAAGATTTTAAACGTTAAAATTCCAGTCAAACCAGTTTGATTAAAAACAAGAAACAAATGATTTACAAAAGAAATGCTCTTGGCAAGTAAATTGAGAAGTATCATATTTAACGTTGGTGAATCGCGTAACATGTAGAGTGAATCATAATGGAGCTCTAATATTTAAAAGAACAACAACGTGAACAGATGATTCCAACCAGATTTTACCAATAAAATATTTCAATTTGTTTGACAATAATGGAAATGAAATCCTTAATGACATAAATATGCATTTGAATATTTAAAATGCTAAAATATTCTAAATCAGACAGGTATATATTATAACTGTAAAAAGCCAATGAAAATTTAAAAATTGCAACAACACACTTACATAAACAGGATAGACACCAACGAAATGAAGTTACACTAATAACGCCGGACAAAGTAAGCAGATGAAATATAGTCAGTCACAAAACACAGTGTACACCTATTAAAGTAGCAATATATTAGAAAATCGTAAATATTAAAAAAGTCAAATTTACGGTATTACATTTGGTAAATTAACTAAAATTTTATGAAAAATAAAAACCAAATTACGTTTCTAATTTAAATTATTAATAATTAATTTTTAAAGATAAAATATATAAATAACACCATATGCATAAAAATATGGTAAAATAATTAGTATAATAAGATGAATGCTTAATACACAGGACACTATTTGAACGACGCCTCAAGACAAAGAAAACAATAATTGATAAGTAATATAGAGAATAATTGTTAAATTGATTAAAATAGGTTTTCATAACATCTAGGAGATAACAAAATTAAATGCATTTTAGAAATAAATATATATATTTAGCGGATGCCAATGGATAGAAAATGAAAGAGCAAGAAACACCTCTTACCTTATTCGAGGCTTCTGGGGAGAGAATTGTGCAGCGTGAAACAACAATGGATCCGCCAGGTAGCGCTATCAATTGTTAGGGAAAGGGAATTTTCCTTCAACTGTAGGGAAGATTGTCCACCGGATGTGTGGATGCCGCCACTATATGTGTGTTGATATTATTCCTTTTATATCATTTACTTTATTTTATTATAATTTATTAGTTACTTGGCTTTTTAGTGAATAATTATTTTTTTACATATTTAATTGCTATATTCTTAATTGTTCTGCTTGATGTCGCCATTTTCTCGATAGCTTTATTGTGCCGCAGTTTTTTAAAATAATTTCTTAATTTATATTATTTATGTGGTATAATTTACTTTATTTTATTATTTTTAATTAGCATTTTAGTGATTTGTTTTTGTTTTACATATTTAATTGCTGTTTTATTGCTTTGAAGGCTGATTCTAGACTATTTTTAAATATTTTGCTATTTTATTTTAGTAGTTCAATTGTTGTATACTTTTCAATATAATAATTAATCCCTTTTTTTAATTAACAGGCTTTGTTTCGCTTAAAAAAAAAAAAATTTATAGCAGGACCATAGCTGGCTAAGCCTAAAGTTCTTATTATAAAGGTAGAAAATTTCCTCAAATAATTGTATATTAATTTTTAATTTATTTAATAGTAATTAATAATGTATTTTGATGATTCCTTATTCATGAGGGTTTGATTTCATAAACATTTAATTTATTAATCTGTTTGAAATCTAAATGGATTCATTGTCTATATATTATTACTAATTATTATTATTATTATATTATTTTTTACTTATTTCATAGATCTGTTGGAATAAGAAAATTTTCTAATTACTCTTTAAATTAGTTTTCTTAGTTTTATAAATTTATGCCAAAATAAATTGTTGCTCTTTATTACACTTCTGTCGATTTTGAAGAAAGCTGATTCTATACTATTTTTAAATATTTTATCTCAGTAGCTCAATTGCTTTATACTTTGCATATAATAATTTCCCTTTTTAATTAACAGGCTTTGTTTCGATTGAAAATAAAAGAAATGGATAATTCTTGCCAACCTATTTGCAGTGAATACAATATGAAGTTTGCACATGGTTACTGTTTAAAAAGACATATGGAAACAATTCATGGTTTATCTAGTCCAAAATATGCTAAATCATTGATGTACTAGAATGCAAGCAAGGAATATTCACATTGAGCAGCAAAGATTTTGCTGCGCAAAAAAGACCAGGAACACCCACACAATCGTTTATTTTGAAAAAATCAACAGCAGAGGAAGTTCAACAAATATCTTCAGAAATAATTGTAATTTCTAAACATAATTCTACTAAAGGTAAGAATTTTGTGTTTGTAGGCTATGTTGCTGTTTCTGCAGTTATACATATGCTTATTTATTAACTACATTGTTTCATCTTTTTACTAATATTAAACTTAGTTATTAAATTTATATTAAAATAATTTTAAAAATATAATTTATACATGTAAAGTGTTTTAGGTATTAAAAATATTTACATTATAATTAAAACTCCTACAGTAAAATAAAAAAAAAATCTGTTACCAGCCTTCCTGTAGATAACTCTTCATTTCCTCCTTTTAATGAAACAGTGTTTCCCTTAATAATCCATTTTCATAACCATAACCATAATCATTATTTTTAAAATTTCCATCTAAATTATGAAATTCAAAATACTATAGTTATAAAAACTTATTGTTTACTAACACAGTTGTATGATATATGAAACTGTTGTCAATACAAGATTACAAATGATGATATCTTTTAAAAATTTATTTGTTGTATGCTTTATAAAAATCCAAATTTTTCATGTATTACAATTATTTCTTGATAATAATTTCCAGTCCTACTAGAACTTCATAATTTAATTTTTTTTTTTTTTTTTATTAAAAAATTTCTCTCGATGTTATTTATTACTTGTAAACTTACTACTGTAAAAAGTAAAACGTTATAGTACGAAAAAAATTTTTTTGTGTATAACATATAATATCTTTTAGGTTTTCTGATTTGTAGTCTCAATTTTTTATTTCAACATTATCTCGCTTTCTAAATAAATTTAAATTTATGTATCCTTACCTAACAAAAAATTTATTTATTAAGCGAGAAAATTGCCATTCCCAGTATTTCAAAAGTGAGTATGAGTATTTGAAGCATGTGTTTATGTCATAACCTTAGTGAATATCCTTTAATTTTTATTATTTTGTTTCCTTACGGGCAAATCAAAGATATAGTTTAATGGTATGCATATCTCGTATCAATAATCCAGCTGCCTGTTAAAGGCCTGTCCAGCTTTTCCCAGCGCAATCATCTGAGAGATGTCTATATTTGTAGTAATAGTTTTCAAGAAGAATTATGTATATTTATTGTTGTAAATAGCAATAATTTGTTATCATTACTCTGCTGTTAGTGATATTTTTAATAAAATTTTGGACTATATTTTTGTTTTTACTTTTTGAAATGAAAACATTTAAAAAGCTATATGTTCATGACCTTGTCTTTTAAGAAATATAATTTTTCTGAAATTATCAAATTTGCAATAACAAATCTAAACAAGAATATCAATTTATGGCCAGTAAGGAAAATAAATGTTCATCAATTTTTGAAATAAGTAGAAAGTAAATAAATTATTCTTCTCTTAACCTACAATAGTGTAAGAAATCTAAAATATTAAGCACACTTTTCATTGTGCATGAACAGGGCTGGTTTTAGATGAAAAGAGGCCCTTTTACCTAATATTTTTAAGTTCATAGGAGATATATATGACAGTAATGATGTATTTCATTATCATTACTGTGATATATGTCAAATGAAGAATGTTGTGATTGGTACTAATCTTTATTAAAAAAATGTGGCACTGATAATAAATAAAAAAAAAGTCGAACACTTACGGACATTTATTCTCAGCCCCATATATAGTACTTGTAATAATAACTAATCAAACATAACACACAACATTTACAAAGAAACAAAATTCAAATAATAAAAATCTTTGACTACGAAAATAAATATGCAATAAAAATTATATATTCTATGAAATTAAATTAAATATATTCAATACATTGAAGATTAAAGCAAATTCAATTCAGATAAATTTATTTTTGTAATAATTCGCATTTAAAGTTTAAGTATGAATTTTAAGTTGTAAACTAAACCAAAAATGGGGCTTTATTCAAACAAAATCCAGATCACAAAAAAAAAAAAAATATCAAATTGTATATCATATTAAATTTTATGTTAATAGTTATTTTAAGAATTGATTCGATCTAAATATACATTTAAAAAGAAATAGTAAATTAGAAGAATTTCTCCTTATTTTCGATTCAGTGTTTACTGTTTTTAGAATAGTGTAATTCTAATTTTGTTAACAATTTGAATGTAGGCATCTCTTGATCTTGAGGCCCTAGGCTGAAGCCTAGTTAGCCTATAGGAAAATCCGGCCCTATGCATGAAAGTTGTTCAACAGTAAATATTTCTTTTCATTTGACTCATTAACCAATATTTTTTTTTCTTCCTCAGCAATTTTTTAGTATTGAAAAATAAAAATTTTGACATGGAAATATATTTGTTATAATAACAAAATACAGTTCTCAGTATTTGTAAATATAATATTACAGATATATAAATTTTGTGTACTGGCATCTATTTCTGAATAAACTTTTAAATAAATTATATTTCATACATTTCTTTATAAAATTTCTTGAATATTGTTACATGACAATTTGTATAGAATATAAAATGAATGAGTACAAGAAATTGAATCCCAGTATAAAAATATGAAAATTTCAATAGCATGTGAGGTAATGCAATATTTTTTAAATCATTACACATACAGTTAGTTATCAAGATAGATAATAAATTTTAATACTCTATTAAAGATATTTATACATTAAATAACATTATTACCAAATTTTGATTTGGTAATAATCAGTTTAATATATATGAAGGAAATATAAATAAAAAATAGGACGAAAAAAATGATGTATAAATATAGTGTTCTCTAAACTGCATCCCCATGTAAAAATATGGAATTTTAAAAGCTTGTAATTCTTCTTAAATATTAACTATAAACACACAAAAATTATAATTAAAGTAAAACAATCATATATGTTGCTTAGGAATCAATTTATAATTTTAAGCCAATGCATTTTAATTATCTATTTTTTCTAACTCCACTATCTCGTATCATTCAACATACACTCATGTCCATAAATTAAGGATAATTCAGAATCACACAGAAATTGAACTCTAAAATAAAAAATTTCACCTGTAGAATTATCACACACATCTTGAAGAAGAATATGCAAATTACAGGAAACCACCAGATGGCGCGGATAGTACGTCACAATGACGAGAGTGTAAGAGAGGGATATATAAAGAATGGTGGCAAAGAAGTAAAATTGTTCACAAGCGCTTTGAAAGCCTTTCAGTGCAATAACCGCATAGTTATGGCACAAAGGAAGCATTTGGATGATTTTTTACTTGGTAGAATTATCGGACGACTGGAATGGACGTACCCAGCTGGAAGTATCCGAGGAACTTGAATCGCCCAGAGTGTCATCTCCAGGCTTTGGCAACGATTCCAAGATGATGGTAATGTGAGTAGATGTTACAGCACAGGTCGCCCCTGAGTTACAACGCCGAATGAGGACAGGTATTTAGCAGTTACTGCCAAAAGAAACAGACGGAGCACAGCATCACACCTGTTTCGTCAGCTCTCTTCAGCTACCGGTACGACAGTTTCAAGGCAGACCGTGTACAGACGCTTAGGGCACATTGGTCTATATGCTCGTAGGCCTGCCAGATGTGTTCCACTTACCGCAACTCACTGTCGCCTGCGATTAACCTGGAGTAGAGTGCATGAATTGTGGACACCGCAACAGTGGTCTGCTTGATGTTTTCCGACGAGTCCAGGTTTAGTTTGCAGTCTGATTCTCGCCGGACTTTCATATGGAGAGCGCCAGGTATCCGTTACCACCAAGAGAACACCATTGAACGACACCGTTACGGTGGTGCAGGATGGCTCGTTTGGGGGAGGAATTATTCTTGGTTCCAGAACTGACCTGCATGTTCAGAGTGCAACGATGACGGGCCACATCTATCCGGATGTCATTCTGGAACAACATGTACGTTTGTTACGGGGCGCCATGGGTGCTGAATTTCTGTTTATGGATGACAACGCCCGTCCTCACCGTGCAAACATTGTAGACGAATGCCTTCAATTGGAGGATATCACCCGTATGGATTGGCCAGCATACTCACCGGACTTAAATCCAATAGAACATGTGTGGGATATGCTTGGCCGACGAATTGCAGCCCATCAACCCCCTCCCACCTGTCAACAGGAAATTCGGAGGACATTGCTTGATGAGTGGTGTAATATTCCCCAAGATCAGATTGATAATTTGATACTCAGCATGCCTAGGCGTTGTAAGGCCTGTATTGCATCGTCCGGGAGACATACTCCACATTAACCATCATACTAACCATGTTATTCTGTTTTTTGTAAATTGGTTCTTTTTTGAAATTTGCTCCAGGGTGTCAAAATCGCACTTTTTATTAATTATGTCAAACATATAGCATCTTTTGCTCTTTACCTTTTGTTTAATAAATAGACTTTACAAATAAGTCAAATTTGTTTTGCTTCTGTCTCTTTCTTTGCCTGAACTTCATTAACCTTAATTTATGGACATGAGTGTATATAAATTCATTTTGGTGGCAAAATTTCAATGTATTTATAACATAAAATCTGCCTTATTTTACTAACAAACTTTCTTTGAAATTTATATCTAAGATATTTCTGTGAGTATTCATCTTTTCGAGATATTTTCTCCTCAAAAACAGGGTAGCAGGAATAGTGTACAGAGCGAGTTCCTCCTAAATCTTCAGACTAACCACTTCTTAGAATGGGCTGGGAGGAATTGAGTGCGGAGAGTGCTTTCCAAGGAGGAACGGTGCACACCATTTCTGCCTAATGAATTCCCTATTTTTCCCTAAGCGTAGGTGCACAATTCCTCCTCCCAGACGTCCGTTAACTTCTTTCCCGCGCCAACGAGTAGTGGGCAGTAGGGTTACAATAAAAAATAAAAACGCGTTCCGTGCCAAGCCATAAAAAAGAATTTATCGTACTTTTAGGCTTAACATTAAAAAATAGTGAAATAAAAAATATGCAGATATTAAAATAATTATTTACAAAACATGGAAATTATAGTGAAAATAAAAAGGTTTTGAATTAAATTAAATGAACAGAAATGAATAAACATTACATTATTTCGATTAACATTAAAAATATATAAATATTAAAATAAATAAATAAGATCACATAAATGTTAAGATAGTTAAAGTTTTTAAAACAAGGTTCGCTGGATGCGTACTTGTAAGTTAAATAACACTTTACAAGTAATTAATTTTAATATTAAATTAAAGTACTAAGTGATTCATTATCATTATTATTAAATTAAGATAATTTTTAATACGTATGGTTGACAAAATTTTAATGTTAAATAAATAATTTAAATACTTACATTTATTATTAATTAATTTTTAAAGATAAAATATATAAATAACACCATATGCATAAAAATATGGTAAAATAATTAGTGTAAAAGGAATGCTTAATACACAGGGCACTATTTGAACGACGCCTCAAGACAAAGAAAACAATAATTGATAAGTAATATAAAGAATAATTGTTAAATTGATTAAAATAGGTTTTCATAACATCTAGAGATAACAAAATTAAATGCATTTTAGAAATAAATATATATATTTAGCGGATGCCAATGGATAGAAAATGAAAGAGCAAGAAACACTTCTTAACTTCTTTCCCGCGCAAAACGAGTAGTGGGCAGTAGGGTTACAAAAAAAATTAAAACGCGTTCGTGCCATGCCATAAAAAAGAATTTATCGTACTGTGAGATAAAAAAATTATCGTACTGTAAGATCGCCAAGACAATTTTATTTCTAAGTGAAAATGAGATTTTTCAAGAAAAGAAAATTGTTTGGAATTCTATAGTTTTTCTTTCTTTTTTTAAGATTGCTTTTATGCGTTTTGTTCTTACATTAAATTCTAAATATTATGAGTAACCCATCCGATTACATTTTTAAATACTGTGAAATTAAAAAATATTGTACAATTGTATATAATATTATATAAACCCGATAAAGTTTGTATATTTTTATTTTTTAAGAAAAATTAATTTTGCAAAAAAAAAAAATAATAATAAATAAAAAATAAATTCTTTTACGAAAATAAGTTTTGTAAAATAAAATAAATTTGAAAGAAGCAACAATAAAAAATAAATTCCTTTATAAAAAAAGTTTTGTAAAATAATAAAAAAAATTTTTTTAATCAAATTGAAATAAAAAATAATTAGAAGAATAATTCTTAATTAGAAGAAACATTTATAAAGATTTTCGATGAAATAAAATTCTTGCGAAACATTGCTACGATGTTTCCTTTTTTTTTTTTTATGTGCAACGCAATGATGAATGTTTTTATGAACTTTTACTAATGACTTTTCATAAATGTTCATTAGGAAATGTCATAATATAAAGAATATTTCAATTAAAAATGTTATTTGCGGTTTATAAACGTATTATACTTAACAATTTTCTCTGGGATTTATAGATTTCCATATTTAGTTTCCCAGTATTCGTTATCTATATTATTTTTTTTTTTTTTTCTTATTTAAGATACTGAATATTCTGTGACTAATAAATCATAACATTGCAAGGTTATATCAAATTATAATTATGTTTATGCTATCCCATATAAAAATAAAAACATTAATAAGCCTGGCAAAGAATATCCATCGTTGATATTTAAAATAAAGTCATTATTTTTAAAGATTTTATTTTTAATATAAATAGGACTATAGCATTTTGATACTGGGACTTTTAGACAATGTACTACTTCCTTTCATATTGAAAGCATGTGGCATAAAATGACTTGATACAAAAATATTTCATGTGTTTGGAAATGTTTTAATTGAATGAAAGAAATCGTTCCTAAAACGTGATTTTTTTGTATGATATTGAGATGACTTAAAACATGCAACATAAAACATTTCCTCAATTATATTCTATGCTTCAATGTATTATTTGTCTATAGCAATGTTTTTTATTTTAAGATTGTGAGTATTCTGTAAGTAATAAATCATATCGAATGAGAATAAATAGGAATACAATCCTGCATAAAATTAAATTGTTAATAGGCCTGCGCAAAATATTAATAATTGATACTAATTAAAAAAACTAAATTTTGTAAAAATTTTATATGCTTTAATTTAATTAGGACTCGAACTCAAACCACTGGCAAGTAGCGTCATAGCGATAGTCAGGCCCCAATTTAATTCAATAAAATAAAATAAATCAATTGTGAAGGAACAGGTTCGAAATCTAGCGAAAATATTTTAATGAAATTTGCCTAAAGAAAGTTGAATGTTTGAAAATTCTTTAAGCACTTTTAACGAAGTAAATTTAATCTAAAGAAAAAGAAATGTCTACTATGCATTTTTATTAGCTGTAATAATGCATTATTGAAGTTTCAGAATATTACTTTATAGAAGACAACATTCACTTTAGGGGAAAACATTAAACTTTTGCCAGAAATGTAGGTATAAAGCAACAATTTTTTAAACTGTTTATGATTCTTCAAATCTAGTATTGAATCTATTACATCTGCCTTTTAACAAAATCAAACGATGTCAAGACAAAAAAGCCGCAAAATAGATTTGGTTTGTCGCTGTACAAAGAAAAACAATAATTGATAAGTAATATAAAGAATAATTGTTAAATTGATTAAAATAGGTTTTCATAACATCTAGAGATAGCAAAATTAAATGCATTTTAGAAATAAATATATATATTTAGCAGATGCCAATGGATAGAAAATGAAAGAGCAAGAAACACTTCTTTCCAGCGCAAACGAGTAGTGGACAGTAGGGTTACAATAAAAATAAAAACGCGTTCCGTGCCATTCCATAAAAAAGAATTTATCGTACTGTGAAATAAAAAAAAATTTATCCTACTGTAAAATCGCCAAGACAATTTTATTTCTATGAAAATGAGATTTTCAAAAAAAAAAAATTGTTTGGAATTCTATAGTTTTTCTTTTCTTTGTTTAAGATAGCTTTTTTTTTTATGCGTTTTGTTCTTACATTAAATTCTAAATATTATGAGTAACCCATCCGATTACATTTTTAAATACTGTGAAATTAAAAATATTGTACAATTGTATATAATATTATATAAACCCGATAATAGTTTGTATATTTTTATTTTTACTGCGTTTTTTCCCCATAGTTGAGATCAACAAAATAAATACACCGTCTGAAAATTAATTCATTCAAAAAATGTAGTAACACATTAGGAAAATTTATAAATTAAAAAATAATAAAGTCCTTTTTACAAAAATAAATTTTTGTAAAAATATAACAAATGCAATCGAAATAAAAAAATGGAATTAAAAATTAAAAATGTATAAAAAAGAAAATTAATTTTGCAAAAATAATAATAATAATAATAATAATAAATAAAAATAAATTCTTTTATGAAAATAAGTTTTGTAAAAATAAAAATAAAATTGAAAGAAGCAACAATAAAAAATAAATTCCTTTATTAAAAAAAAAAGTTTTGTAAAATAATAAAAAAAAAATTTTTTTATTCAAATTGAAATAAAAAAAAATAAAATTGTAAAAAATAAATAAATTTCTTCACCAAATAAATTTTGCATACAGAAAATAATTATTTTTGTAATAATATAAATTTGTAAAATAATCCAATAAAAAATTAAAAATAATCAAATTTAATAAAAATAAATAAATTCCTTTTACTAAACACATTTTATAAAATATTCTAATTAAAAAAATTAAGAAGAAATCATATTAAAATAGTTTCATATTCTGCTTATCTTATCAGTACAAGTCATCACGATTTGGGGATTTCCTTATCTCTCCCAAAACCCTCCTTATAGTACAACATTCCGACGTTGCCACCGGAGAAAAAGTTTAGGAGGGGGAACCCCTTATCTACCAAAAGCACCATCTCCAACAAGATGACTTCTCCTCACTTCCGGTTACGCGCGCTTTTCTGATGACGTACTTCCGTCTCCCGGAAACCCCACACCTACTACTACCAACAGTAATTAAAGATTCATAGTGGTGGCGTATAGATTGAGTACATCACCAGAAAATTGCAGGCAAATCACGCACATTTCTAGGCCACATGCATGACATCTTTTACAATATATCTTGCGGGGACTTTTTCCGACGTTTGTCCAGCTGTGCACATATGAATGAGGTTTTTCTGCACGATAAGTCCCAGCTTACTTCAGATGAACGTTACTTACGAATTACCTGGATGCTACTTACGATCCACATTGAATCGGACAGGGTGGACTTGTTCCTTGGCGACCACGATCACCATATTTGACGACAGGGATTCTGGGGGCACATTAAGAGCATGATGTACTAAAGTCCCATTGAGTCCGATGGAGATCTAGTGGTCAAACTGTCAGTTGCTGTTGGAAATGTGCATGACATGCCTGCAATTTTTTGGTAATGTACGCCAATCCATACGCCACCACCGTGAATCTTTAATTACGGCTGGTGGCCGCTTTTTGGAGCATCTATATGAAAGTTTAATCATATGTTTCATTTGACTTAACCTGTGTTTCTCATTTACATGCTGTCCGTCCCTTTCTGACGTGTTACACTTAGACGAGGCATTTCCGTACACATATTCTATTATAAAATATACTTATTTCAGTCACGTTAGCCTGCCTATCTTTACATTACGGCCAATTGCAACCTGTATACGGGCATGTTTTGTGTGTTTGCATATCAGGGGATACACAGACCGCGGTCCGCCATTGCTCTT
Organism: Caerostris extrusa; assembly: GCA_021605095.1. Classification (NCBI taxonomy): domain Eukaryota; kingdom Metazoa; phylum Arthropoda; class Arachnida; order Araneae; family Araneidae; genus Caerostris; species Caerostris extrusa. The sequence continues at coordinate 125,974 of BPLR01004549.1, read as the reverse complement.
CTTGTGGCCCGCCTCATCATCATAAATTGGTATTTTCTTTTGAATAAATAATGTAAAAAAATTACGAAAAATAAGAATGAAATGAAAAAGAAAAAAGTGAATGTAAAAAAAAAAGTGAATGAAAAAAAAAAAAAAAAAAATGAATGATTGAAAGCGTACGGGGAAAAAAATAAATAAATAAAATAAAATAAAGGGAAGAATGAAAGGAAAAATACTTTTGATGAAATTTAAAATATTAAAAATATAGACTTAAAATTTTGCTCTGATAAAAAGTAAATATTTAAATATTAGAAACAAATTTTATTCATTTTTAAAAAATTAATTGTAAACTAGATATAAAATAAATTAAGTAATACGCTAACCTGGATTCAGGATACCAGACTATGTTATTTTTGTATTTTTTTTTAATATTTCTTTTTAATTTTAAGTCTTTTGGATTAACATATATCTGGGAACAAACAATTTTATTCATGAATAATAAAAACATGATCTATAGAATCCATCTGACTAATCATTTTTGTGCTTCAATGCTACAAAAATCGAACAAATTCTAAATTATTAAATCAATGCAAGGTCAGTATCAATTCCACTATTGTCAATGTTTTTTTTTTTAAAGCGACTCGCGGCCTTCACATATCTATACATGCCAGTTGTATACGTTTCATGATATTCAATTTCGCCAATGTGTACTTTGGATCTAGAAACAATTTTTTTTTTTATCTGGTTTTTCTATTTTTCTGATTTTCAGTACGATAAGCTCCAGTTTACTTCACAGCAGCACTACTCATTGAATTACCTCGATGCTACTTACGACTCTAATTTGATAGAATTAGAGTCGTAGCATAGCATCTCTAATTTGATAGAATTGCTTTAGAGATACATGAGCATTTTGGTAAAACGAACGCTATTTTTGTTCTACATATTAATTGTGCATTTATAAATCCCTTGTCCACTCTTTTTTTACCTTTATTTTTTTATTTCTTACTAGTTCTGTCTTTATATATATATATATCATATCTGCATGATGTATTCTAGAGGCGTACAACTTGTAAAGGCCACAGATCAGGAAGAAAAATCCCTCAAAAATTATATAACGCATATTTATGTAATTTTTATCTATAATATAATAAAAAAAAATAGAGAAAAGAATTTCCTGTGTATTATTGAATTAATTTAATAAATGTTTTAGTATATGGTTTGATTTTTTGTAGTAACTAGGCACCAATTATCTAGCAATAGCCAAATCCATTTTGTTTAATGCAATTTTTAAAAACGGAACATGATTTTGGCAGAAAATATGATAATAAATAAATAAATAAAACATGACAGCAGTACTTTATTGACAAAGATTTTTGATTTTCTAGTTTTTAATAAATCAGAAAACATTTGATTATTTTTATTAAAATACTAAAGCTGGATCATGTTCCACGTTTTAACCTTTCATCAAAATCTGAAATATATATATAACTTAATTTAAGCTTAAAGTTATGTCATCTTATAGTAGTATATTATTTGGGACCCAGTATGTTGTTAAGATGCTCCTACAAATATAGACGATATAGAAAAGTTTAAAACAGGCAATTAGATATTAGAGTTTAAAAACTACGAATCTTGTTTAATCCATTTTCATTCTAACTGATAAACAATTGCACAGCTTTGAAGTATAGTTTAAGAATATTATATACACTGAAGTGACAAAAGTCATGGGATACCTCTTAATATCGTGTCGGCCCTTTCGCCCGGCGAAGTGCAGCAACTCGACGTGGCATGGACTCAACAAGTCGTTGGAAGTCTTCTGCAGGAATATTGAGCCCTGCTGTCTCGATAGACGTCCATAATTGTGAAAGCGTTGATGGTGCAGGATTTTAGGCACGAACAAACCTCTCGATGATGTCCCATAAATGCTCGATGGGATTCATGTCGGGCGATCTAGGTGGTCAGATCATTCGTTGGAATTGTCCAGAATGTTCTTCAAACCAATCGCGAACAGTTGTGGCCCGGTGACATGGCGCATTGTCATCCATAAAAATTCCATCGTTGTTTGGGTACATGAAGTCCATGAATGGCTGCAAATGATCTCCAAGTAGCTGAACATAAGCATTTCCAGTCAATGTTCGGTCCAGTCGCACCAGAGGACCAAGTCCATGCCATGAAAAACAGCCCACACCATTACGGAGCCACCACCAGCTTGAACAGTGCCTTGCTGACAGTTTGGGTCCATGGCTTCCGTGGGGTCTGCGCCACACTCGAACCCTACCATCAGCTCTTACCAACTGAAATCGTGACTCATCGGACCAGGCCACGGTTTTCCATTCATCTAGGGACCAACCGATATGCTCACGTGCCCACGAGAGTCGCTGCAAGCGATATCGTTCTGTCAGTAAAGGCACTCGAGTCGGTCTTCTGCTGAAATAGCCCAAGAAAGCCAAATTTCTCCGCACAGTTCTAACAGACAAGTCCCTTGTACATCCCACATTGATTTCTGCGTTTTTTGACGCAGTGTTGCTTATCTGTTAGAATTTACGACTCTTTGCAGACGTCGCCGGTCTCGGTCGTTAAGTGCAGGCGGCCGACCACTGCGCTGTCCATGGTGGGATGTTATGCCTGAAATTTCATACTCTCGGCACACTCTTGACACAGTGGATCTGGGAATGTTGAATTCCCTAACGATTTCCGAAATAGCATGACCCATGCGTCTAGCTCCAACTAACATTCCGCGTTCAAAGTCTGTTAATTCCGTCGTGCGGTGATCATCACGTCAAAACCTCTTCACATGAATAACTTGAACAGAAATGAAAGCTCTGCGAAAGCACTGCGCATTTATACCTGTTCTACGCGATGCTACTGCCATCTGAAAATTTGCATATTGCTATCCCATGACTTTTGTCACTTCAGTGTATATTTTAGCATTTAGAATGTCATATATAATATTTTAAATTAAAAGAATTTCCACTTTGGTCGAATATCTCAAAAACTACTGATCAGACTGTAATGAAATTAGGTTTGTACATAGGTTGATAAAAAAATAATTTTGGAACACACGCATGATCAAGCGAAGACTCATCAGCGACAGAAGTTTTAACACGTTTTAGAAGTTTTAAAGAACATGAAACAAGTGAAAGATAATAAAAAAAGGAACAAACAAATTGAGCGGCCTGATGGCCAATTTGCTGGCGCTCTGGCCTTTGGTGCTTCAGGTTCGAATTCTGGTGGTAGTATGAATGTTTTTTAATGGTTCGAAATCGACATTAAACTGTAGGCTCCGGTCTAAATAGCCTAAAGTGTGCGAATGATCGTCGAGCTACAAAACCAAGCATAAACAAATTGTAATCGAATGCATCGAATTTAATGCAAGAACAAAACGCATAACCGCAATTTTAAAAAATATAGAATTCCAAATGATTTTCTTTTCTTGAAAATCTCATTTTCACTTTGAAATCAAGTTGTCTTTTGCTTTCAACAGACGAAGTTGTAAAACAATTTTGATTAATTTTTCTTCGGAATTAATTTTTTTACTAAATTATTTAATAATTACGCAACTATTTTGTAAATAAATATTATGTATAAAAATACTTACAGATTTCAATGAAAATGCCCAAAGTCGAAAGTGACAAAGGGCATGAAAAAACCTCGCTCCCCAAACTCGCATTGTAACCCTGGTCCCACCTACGCAATAATGTTTCCTCCTATGCACTGCAAGAGCGCCCCTTGCTGCGTACAGAAGAAATCGTTGACATCGAGACTCTCATCAGAGGACGGACAATGCAACCGGCGCTGCTACTGAGAGAAGCTCAATTCCGCGCTTCTATTGAGAAACATTTACTTTACATTCTTTCATTCCGAAAGAAATAATATTTAACACAATGCTATGAGATTAAGTATATTTAATATACTTAATCTCATAGAGGAAGTATATTTCGCTTTCCAGCGTGTACCTGAGTAACTTTATTTACAGCTTAGACAGTAACAGCTTACAGTAACTTTATTTACAGCATGAAGGTCACCAGAAAGCTGAAAGCGTTTTTTTTTTTAAGTAGGATCCTTCCACGAATCTTCAATTAGATGTCTGTAAATGAGTTATATGTTGTTTACTAATTATTGTCATGTGTACGTGCTTGCAAATAAACACAGTTGTGTTCTTCAACCCGACCACACCCAGATCGAGCTGCACAAACAAATGACGCACGATTACAATATATTTTATGGATATGTATATACATAACCACCACGAAATTCAACGAAATTAGGGAGCACACAAACATCTACACGCACTTATAGATTTAATCTTTGTGTGAAAGCACTAATTTCACCTTTTTATCAGCGCTTTTCCAGAAAACCGACAAAACATGCAAATTCTCTTAATTTTGAACGCCAGCTTATATATTATTATAAATTTTTTTTATGTAGGAGAAAGAGCTTTCATTAACATCAACTTCCTTCTGTAGCATTTGGGGGAAAAAAAAAAAAAAAAAAAAAAAAAAAAAAACTATCTCAGTGACACATTAAATACTGATTTAACGATTGTTTTTAAGCAAAAAGGTTGGTAAATTTTTGTACTGTTTAAGATGACCACAATGACAAACAAGCAAAATTGTATTAGTTTAAGAATGTTTAATTTTTTTTTTTCCGAGCAGTTTTTTAAAATTACTTAACATAAATTAAATCACATAAACATCACTTATCATCTATCAGATAGAGCTCGTCATTAGCAATAAAAAAAAAATAATAAAGTTTTTTATTTAATTAAAAAATAATAAGAATGTATTCGCAATTTTTGACTACGCACCTGATAAAAAACAATAAATTTAATGAGGGGGAAAAAAACTGGACTTCTAAGTAATGTAGTTCTTAAGAAATAGAAACGAAGAAACAAATATCTTGCTTTATATAAAAATCATGTTAGCTACCTTGCTTGTTTATTTATTAAAAATACCTACAACATCTATTATTAAAATAGCAACTAAACATTTAAGGACGACAAAATAATAAAATCTTTCAATTAATTAAAAAATTTTATTATCAGGTATAAATTTATTGAGAACTACAAAAACCATAATTACTCCACACTTGAAGAAATATCAAGAAACTAAGAATTTACAAAGACAAACATTTTTTCAGCAAGAATATGCAAGTATTTATTATCACAAATTACATAGTTTGAATACACATTATTGCAAAGTTAGTGATTAGACACTTCATGAATTTTCATAGTATAACTTTCATTAGTACCGATATATTAAAGTTATATTCAAGAAATAATTTTTTGATGAGGCTTGAATATGAAAAATACAATAGAATTATTTAATCTCTCCAGGGAGGCTTATATATCTGTACATTTAATCATTTTTTTAATTCAAATTATTTTAAACGGGGAAAAAATTAATCACTTCAATAATTTACACCAAAACCTTTTTTTATGCGAGTTGAAATATTATAAATAATTTTTTACGCGGTTTTTAGTCACTTTTATGCGACTAAAACAAAGTTTATAAGTTAGAAAAATCCATAATTTAAGATAAATCTGTGGTTTCTTGTAGAAATTTCTGAACATGAGAATTATATTTTAAAGGACTTAACCTGGCCAGTAATTACAATAATTTTTGTTTGACATATTCAATTAAAGAAATGTTTCGAACATTTTCATTATTTTTACACATAAAAAAAGGTTAAGGTATACCACAAAATCATTTCAGCAATAAATACAAAGAACTCATCAACAATGATCATATTTGCAATGATATTACTTTATAAATATTGTAATATCTATAATAATAGACTGTATAGTCGTCTTAAAATACTGTAACTCAAAAATCCTCCAAGATATCAGAACACAAATTGTGCTCTATCAAATCAAAAATGCGTTTTAAATGCACGAAATTTTCTCACTCATAATTTAACGTTAATGCATCATGGCAACAGATGACAACATCATTTTTGTATGTTCATTGTTATTCATTTATTTTGCTCGCTGAATTGTTGCAGATATAAAATGAGTAATATTTAATTAAATCAAAAATAAATATTTTTATTTTTTACTTAAAAAAATTCATCCCTGAAGAGGTTAATCAATGTTGAGTAACAACTCAATTTATCCCCTAATTTATATTATGCTCAATTAATATTATGTTCAATTTATGCTTATTTTAATTTTATAAACAGATTACTATTAAAGATTAAAAAACTTCATTTTCTTTAATAAATATTAATCAATGTATGTATAAAAAATTTAAAAGAATATAATTAAAAAATAATTATACATTTGTAAATAGAAAGAAATTTGTGCTAGTTTTACATCTTTTCTTTCAGAACAGTTGGAAGAACGACTGCAACAAATACGTGACTCACAGTCCTATATATCAATCAGCAGTATTTACTAACACTTTCAAGATAAATGGTTGGACAGCTGCGCAAAACAATGCATGAATTAAAGCAGAGATGTATAGACCGGAGCTCTGCATTGATTTATATATGGCCCTTCGCAACATTTTCATGATTGCATATGCTGAAATAATATTTGATAGCAGTTTTAACAACATTATAACATAGTTTGAAATCAGTTTTAAGAATTTTTTTTATTTTCAAAAAGTAAAGTCGTTGGAAGATTTGTTTAGCATTTCTTTGCCACTTTTGCCCAAAATCCCCTTCCCCCAATCAATAGAGTTTGAACTTGCAAATATGCCAAATGATTACAATATGCAATTTAATTTAATGAAGTAAATTTATATCATTATGTAAACATGATATAAACATTAATGAATTGCTCAAGACAATGCATTAAAATGTGAGAGCCTTTATAGGCTAAGAGAAAACACTGTTTGGTCATGAATTATTAAATTGAAAAATATAAAATTTGTATAGTAAATACCCAAAATAAATTTCAGGCTTGTCAACTATAAAAATGAACAAAATATTTGAAAAAAATATTAAATTAAGGTAATATAAAAAATAAACTTTATTTACTTTTTTTTTTTTTTTAATCTTTTTTGAAATTATATAACTATGTTACAGTTATGTGGCCAATCGTCTAACATACCTTTACATCCCTGAATTACAAGTATGAGAATTATAAAAAAATTAAATATACAAATTAGTGAAGTAGAAATTAAAATATTGGCTGCAATAAATCTGATAGAATAATGGAAACTCTTAACACACTATTATAATAATTAATAAAAGAAACAAATTCAAGAAATGGGTTACTTTGAGTTTTTGTACATAAATATTTTATAAACAATAAGTGGAAAGTTACTGTGGCAGTAACAAATTGCCAGAAACTGAAATTTGCTTAATTTCACATTACTCTTAATATTATTTAGTGGACATGGCTTGAAAAAAAATAAAACTGCCCGAAATAATTGCATTTTTTTAAACAAATGTTTTTTTTTTTTTTTTTTAAATAAGAGAGAAAAAAAAAAAAAACGATAAATATATAAACTAAAAATATAATGCACTAAAGTGCATTATATCTTTAAAAAAAATTTAATCATTTATATTTGAAAATACAGTAGCAGTCAATATAATTGGAAGGACAATGTTAAGACAATTTTATTTAAATTCTAATGTTAGATTTTTAAAGTTGGCAATTTTGAATTATAAAATCGTTGATTTGAAAGTAAGAGATATAGTTTTAATTAACAATGCTACAAATTGATAATTACCCTTGCATGCTATACATTTACATATTAACCCCTTCGAACAAAACTTTAAAATCTTGTTTGTTTAATGAAGTTTCTCATAAATTTTCAATTCACTTTTAATTAATGCTCAATACAATAATATAATTCTAATTATGTTGGTTGAATACAATAATTAGTATATATAGTAGGCTTTTGTTTTCAATTGTATCTTTCATGCTCTTGCATTTTGTTACCTTTTAGACAAAATTTTCTAAAAAATGAAGTACACAGAATATCCTGATGTGCATTCTCACAAGAAAGTTCTAAAATTTTAAAAATACAGTTATAATATTGCGATAATATAAATTTTACAATTTATCAAAACAATAGAATTACATTTTTTTTTTGTTTCATATAAAAAACTTACCATTGTTTAAAAAATAAATTTTAAATATGATACCACAATCTTATTTTTGCAACATACCAATGAAAAAGTTCCAAATTAAAAAAACAATTTAAACCATATTGAAATGTAAAATTATTCACTTCAGAACTCAAAAGTTAAATAAAAAAAAGTAGTTTTACAATATGTGAACAAATGATTATATCCTTTAAGCAAAAATGATTTTATTCATAATGACTTTGCAGAAAACAAATAATTGTATTAAAAAAAAAACAGTAATCACAATGCAAATATGAATGAAAATCAATTAAAAAAATTCATCTAAATTTTACAGCCGGTTATCAAAATAAACACATTTAAGAAAAGTTTTCTTAAATTAGTAAATTTATAACCGACAATTTATATATATTTTTAAAGAAACACAAGCTCTTGTTTAGAATCTCTGAATCTATAGTTAAAAGGAAAATGTAAAAAAATAAAAATATTTGGTATACTATTTTTAACAAGCATCAAATGAACTAACCAAATGTAAAATACATAATCAGTGAAATTAATTCTCAGAAATGCATATATTGGGTACAAAATTTCAGATATAATCCAAACTTTTGACATCACATCATAAATATTAAAAATTAAAGCATGGCAAAATAATTCATGAATTAAATAAAATTAAAAACAAAAAGAAAATTACTAAACATTCTTCGAATTTACAATTTTTTATTGGCCAGCAGTAGGAAACACATTAATAATATATTAATAAATGGTCTCAAAAGAATGGAGAAAATTTTTATGTGCAAACACAAAAAACAGATGGGATATTCTAGTTTCAATATTTTACTGTATGGATAATTCACATACATAAATAAATTAGGAAAGTTAAGATAATTTTTAATTTATTCAAAAATTTTATAACACAGCAGTATGCTTTATTTTACTCACAAATACAGCTATGTCTAACTAGCAGATAAAAAACTTTTGAAGATAAATATTCCATTTAAAGATATCATGTAAATCTTTAGTTTTATTATTATTTTTCATATAATAAATATATATAAAAGCAATATTTAGTTTTTCTTCAACTGAAGTTTTTACTGGGAATAAAGACAATAAAAGACCTACAATAATAATTTTGTTTTTCATCCATGTAAAAACTAAGGGGAGGAGGAAGAGATGTCATGCAATAATGTTTCAGTGTCTTTCCAAAATGAGATATACATGATCTTGAAGAGAGTAAGGGATATATACGATTACAGAAAAATCTACTCATATATAACTTACAAATTGAGTATTATTCTGGAAGTTGGCTTTTTTTTTTTGTCTAGCATATTTATATATTCATCTATATTTTAATGACTTTTTTTTTGTATAAAAATTTAGGAATAACTTTCTATTATATTTCTAGAACAAGTTTATGACCATATTATAAACAATACTTATTTTGTGAACAATGATGTATTTTATGAAACAAATTTAAACAGAGAAATTAAAGAGAAGGACATGAAATTATAATCCAGATTAAAAATATCTTTCCGGAAGTAATAAACCGATGTTAGTTGATTGTAATTAATTTTTTGGTTTAACTCATTTGAATTTGTATTACTCTAACAATATTTTTGAACGATGTCACTGATAATAACTATTAAAATACAAATTAAAATGACTCAACATTACCCTTCACAATTTATTTGCATTTGTATTCAGCTAGTTATGAATTTGTATTAAGTAAACCACAAATTCATAATATTTCTTGAAATAATTTCAAAAAACATGAGATTAAAAAGCCAGAAGAAAAAAAAAAAAAGGAGATTCAGAGAATAACCAAATTAATTATTCAGAAAAATAGATTGGTTGATAAAATGAAGATTACAAAAGCTCATACAATAACATTTATTTCAAGATTAACAAGTTCACTTAAAAAATAGAAAGAAAATAGGCAATATATAAAAAACATTTTTATGCAATTACTTAAGGCATTTTAAGTTGGCATATAAGGCAAAATATTTTTATTGCTTTTTAAAGATTAGAGAGATTTTTATTGCTCTCATTAAAATACATAAGATTGTAAGTTCAAAATTAAATAATTGTATTTAATGTTTCAAATGAAATTTCAAATTTTTATTTGACACACATTAAATATAATTATGTAGTTTACATATATTTTCATACAAAGTTTACTTAAATGTAAATAATAAGCAATTTACATTAAATGCAACCAAATTATAAAAAAAAATCTATATAAATAATTAGTAATTCTTCTATGAATCACTAATATTGCATAACTTTTCTAAACAAAAATATATATATTTATTTATTTATGCCATTATACCACATAATAAATATATATGTGGTCTTAGCATATATTGGTCCTTCTAATTAAACTAAAATACACCCACTTATATGAATGAATATGCAAACGAGTAAGATAAAAGAAATAAAAAACAAAGCTATCATACCTATCACATAATTAATAAAAATACATACAAGAAATAGGGTAAAACTGCATATAACAAAAATAATATTTCAATAAATGATATATACAAAAATACTAGAAGATAAAAAGATAGAAGTCTCTACTTCATAAACAGAAGTTAATATGAATAAGTTTAAAAAAATATATCTGTACCATAAAGTTCTAAGGGAGGAAAAAATGAATTGTGAATTCTAACTAAGATGAAAATGTTTTGGGAAAAAAATTTAAATAACAAACAGATAAAAAGAAAGAAAAGTAAAATAATTTTATAAGAAGTTCAATGAATGAAGAAAAACTACAGTTAATAAAATAATACAAGTTATAAAATATAAAAATTTCATTATTGATTTATTGAAAAATAGCATATCACAATTTATTGCTAGGTTAATTTTCTGAAATTTACGCATTACGGATATTTTTGTAAAACTAACTATCATATTCAGAAGACATACTTTGGAAAAGGTGAAAAAAAAAAAGCACAGTGAAGTAAAACTAATAAATATATATGTATACTACAAAAAATAATTTATTATAATATTTTATGTTTATTAGAAGTGTCTATGTATCAAGAGAAGTAAATTAAGGTTAAGAGTTCAAATTTCTTAGTAAAATCAACTTTACAATTAAGAAAGCAAACAAAGTTAATGAAGCAGAGCAAAATGCATTACATAAAAATAGAGTTAACTAATGAATTTACATACTAGATTTTATAACAGTTAAGAAGAAAACATGTGCTATAGAAGATCATTAATTATAAAAGGCATATTATAATACATAAGATTTCATGTTGACAATCATTACAAATTACATATTCAGGCAAGTAGAATCACACACATTTAAGTTCTTAAAAGCATGTAAGGAATGCATAGTTAAATGCATAGTTAATAAAATGTAAAATAAACTCTCATTTCTGACTAGTTTAAATAAAAATACAATAAAAATTATTTTGACATATCAAAATAAAATATACATAGTAAAATTAACTTTTAGGAAAGATAATGACTATCAATAACAAATAATAGTTCTCATTCATATAAATGCAACATAAAAAATATAACAAAAAATATTTATTTTCCTAAATAAGTCATATTTGTATTTCAATTCTATAAATGCAAAGTTTAATTTTTTAAGATGAAATACTTAACACATATAAACAATAACAATTGCAAGGAGATATTGTAAATCAATACAAATAACCATTCTATACCTATTTACATAATACTGCAAAAAACTTTTTAAATTTTGAAATCATTGATAAAATTTTAAAACTTTTGATTTGATTTTAACTTTTGTATTCTTAGTTTTTAAATCTGTAAAAAAAAGACACATTTTGAAGAGAAAAATATATTCCATAACTGAAAACTACATTAAAATATGAATTTTTTTTTTTTAAATAATGTAACCTTTTACTTGTTTATTAAACAATAAAAATAATATTCCGAGGGGATTCATTTAACTAAATAGTTATCAGTATAAAAGAACCATGTGTTGTTGAAAGTATAAATGCATCAAAATACAACTTATACCCAAATAAAGAGAAATGCAACATTAGCTTGATGAATATATAACATAATGAATATAAAAAAAAATTTTTTCTCCATAAATTAAGGATTTATAAAAGTCAAAGCATAAAACAACTTTAACACTGTCATTTTAAAATTTAGAGGATAAAAAAATTACATTACATAAGTGTCATAATAAATAACTCAATTTGAGCTGACTGAAATCATTTAAAATCAATAAAAAGTCTTAAACTTGATATTTCAAAATTTTAACAAAAACTAGTTAAATAAATTATAACTTGAAACAAATTAGTACATAAAAAGAAAAATAATATTTTATGTATATAAAATCATTATATAATAATAATAGTTAATATAAAATCCTATTTAAATTATGCAAAATTTATATGTAACAGTTAAACATAAACAAGCTAAAATGTTGTCTTATAAATCACTTTTTCTAAACTAAAATTTAGAATTTTTCATTTATATAAACAAGGTATAGCATATCCTAAAAACAATAATACAGATTTAAAAATATACTTCAAAACTAATCTGCATAAAAACTCAAAAATTGTACAGATTGGTAGATATTTTTAATACATCATTTGTATAAATTAAAATAGTAACATTTAATTTCTCATGGTTGCTGAAATGCATATAAAAATAAAGAGTTTAAAAGAGCAACCACATTACATATTTCATAAGAACTTTGACATAATAAAACATATTAGCCCTAAATATAATTAGCAATAAAATCTTTAATATATTCTACAAAATTCAAAGCTTTGAATAAATAATACTGTTTTAAACATTTCAATGAAAAATACATAACACACAATGAATTTTTTTATCATATAAGGTGTCATACATAAGGATCAGAATCTTGCTCTTGACAGCTCATTTGTAAATATTCTCGAAACATTGCACGAGCTTGGTGGAGAACACGATGAACATTATGTTTACGCACCATTTTATCGAAATGCATTGCTAATTCATTATAATCCATATGACTTTTCATTATTATATCACGATGCTGAAGTAATAAAGTTAGGCATAAAAATAACATAAAGGGGTTACCACCTCCAAGTTCACAAGGGGATGGTAGTGATGCTTTTTGATTTTTAATACTATATTCTAGTGCTTCAATACAAGAATTTGACATAACATCAATTGAATTTTGTAATACAGTTTTCTTACGATAATTTTTTTCATCAAGTAGTAATCGTTCTTTTGTAATATTATTTTCAGAGCCACAACCAGCATTTTGAATACTGAGTGGCATATATTCATCAGTTTCTATTCTGCCAGGACAGCTTTCAGACAGAGAATCAGAGCTATCACTGCCATGTCTTTGAAATCTATTATCAATACCAGGACTATGAACTAGCCTGATAGGTATGACAGATTTTAAATGGCAAGCACAACCATTTTTATCTTCAGATTCTTCATTTTCCAAAATTTCTCCATTACATGGAATATCTGAACTTGATTTCACTTGAACATCAAAATCTATATCAAATTGCTCATCAGGAGTGCAGCAATAGGTAGGATCTTCTCCGCCATCACTACCATTTAAATGTAAATACTCGGGATGTTTATGCGATTTTTTCGTAGATCCTAGTCTACATATTTGGTCCATTCCAGACAAATCATCACTTGTCCAACTTTCAGAAGCTTCCTCCTCAGCCGTTTGATCAATGTTGTGTAACGGCTGGTGATATTTTAAATTATCCCGTGTTGATTCAAAAAATCTGGAACGAGGCGAATCCAAATCTTCAGAATCTATGGTGATAGATCGTTGCAGAAATGATCCTGGTAGCTGCCTGTTTAAATTTTCTAATTCCATCCTTAATTCCCCGAGTCATAGATGTTGTCATAGGTAAATAATCTTGAGAATCATCATTACTGATTTCTGTAACACTATTTCTACGACTTAAAGATATAGAATATTCTCTGGATGAACAATTAGGTGGATTTACTAATTTTTCAGTACATTCAGCATGCGATTCTGTCTGCTTTTTCTGTTTCACTTTCATTAGTTTCCTTGCTGTTACTTTTCATTAAACCTCGAATTGAGGATGCTGAATTTTGTTTCTGATTGCACGTACTTTGGTGTATGGATTTTCCCTACTATGAATTCGGGAGATTGTGGACGGACAGGTATTTGAAGAGAAAGTTCCTCATATAATGATAACTCTTTTTCTGGAGGTGATGGAGGAATAGAACTCCATAAAACTTCTAACATTGAAAGAGCTTCATCAAAAGCAAATTCTCTTTTCAACTCTAATAATAACCAACGATAACAGAATAAAAGATCATCAGCACCTTGGGTTTTTAAGATATCTGAAAAATTGGGAATCATAATGCTCTAATAGTTCTGTCAATTGTTGAAAATAAGATGTCATAGCTTTCCCATCTAAATGAAAATTTGGTTTTAACCTCTGCATTAATGCACAAAAAACAGACATAAAGCATGAGCTTCATCTTTCATAGTTACTAAAATAGGGAAGCTAAATCACTCATACCTTGACAATAAGACACACTTGGATGATTTAAGGCATATGTTGTAAGAATATTAAACAGTGATACAACATTTTTATTATCATCAGATCCAGCATAAAATTTATGAGTGCGATCAGTGCGAAGAACATCTTTTCGTACCATATTAGTTACATATTGAATTTCTTCAGTTAAATTGCCATTAGAAATCATATCTTGCCAAGTCTGTCGTAATTTTTGGTATTCTGATGACCTTTGCTTCATATACGAAATTCTCTCTTTGGCTGTGAGACCATGCGGATACACATTAAGAATATGTTTCCACACAACTTTACGTAAAGCAGGGTCAATGCCTCGTTGATACACAGATAATCTCAATTCTCTGGGCTTAACTAAACGACCTTCAGAATCTAAATAAGTATGAAATTCACCATCCACCATAGGTTGTTTCACAGGCTTAAAACTGTCACTTTCACTGTCTCCTTCAGATAAATTCAAAGCTCTTTGAACCATATTAAATGTTTTTTCCATCTGCAAGAATTCAAAAGAATTACATGATGAGATATGAAACTATTAATCACTTACTGATAATTCCTGAATTATAATAAGTCGCATAATATATAACGATTGATCATATTGATTAATGCCTTGTGATTTTATAACTAATCAATTATATGCTGATATTTTCCTTTGAGAAAACAATATATATTTTACTAAAAATAGTTATTTTTCCTAGAGTTTATACAATATAGCTAAAGCTAAAGTATTCTATGCAATGAGGAATAGATATGTTCCTTATAATCTATTTTTATTGCAGCATATTTAAAGCTATTGTGCCAGCCAGAATATATAACTTCTATTAGCAAATATTACAAAAAAAATGTTTTCTCAAACTAACATCTACTCAATATTTTTGTCTGCAGAATTTTTTTTTATTCATTCACATGATCGTTTATTTTAAACATCTGAACATGTAATTAGCAGTAATAGAAGTAATCTGTAATCAATTGAGATCCTCCCATCATGAAATTAACCAACAATATGAGGTCACAGCACAAAGTACGATATAAAGTAAAGTTCAGATTCAGAGTTGCATACATGAAAATGTAGAATTTAAAAATATATATTACATAGAGTTGAGTAATTAATATACTTACATGATTTAAGATAGTGCCAGTGATGGAAGATCTGTCCAATAAAAACCCAGTATTGCTATTGCGACTGACATCTATTGGAGCCACCACATCCCAATCTTCAAGGCCTGGAATATGGAAGTGAGAAAAAAATTAAACAAAAATACTAAAAGAATATTAAAATTTATTGGGAGTACTGAATAAATGAAAAAAATATATAAATATACAAAAATGTAATTACTGATATTCGATTTAATTACATCTAAAAAACTGATCAATTCACTTACTGGGATTACAACTATTTTAAACACCTTTGAGTATTTTTGATTAATTTTAATAAATACAGAGAATACTACTTTATTTTCTAAATTCAACTCTCTACACAACTACTAATTAATCAGTAAATAGATGAATAAAACATTTAAAAATTATTATAAATACAAAATAATTTATACAGTGAATTCCTGCAAATCAGCAATAAAATTAAATATATCAACCACTTAAATTCCCAAATGCAAAAATAAAATGAACATGATCAATTACAAAATACTGTAATGCACTTCAAAAACTTTATGATTTAGTTTATTAATAAGAATTCGATTTTTTTTTTTTTTTTTTTACTGGATAATTTGACAAATTAAATACATGAATTAATACAATAAGCATCATTTTACAAATAATAAAACTAACAGATGAACCACTTGCTTCTTTTAGTTTATTTTTCTTTGCATCATCATTTAAGATTTTTTTTTTTTTTTTTTTTTTTTTTTGTAAATCAAATGACATATATAAAATATATTACACTGAAACCGAAGAACTTATAAAAATCAAATTTTATTAACATCATATTAAACGCTTTATCTGATCTTATTAATTAGATATATTAAAACCAAAATTACAAAATGTCAATAGATATACAACAATTATGATTTAGGGCAGTTATTAGAAATTATTAATGATTGATCTGGCTAAAGTAGAGCAAGTTTAGAGATAATTTAATATCAATATGGGTGCTGAAATGATTTACTACAGATTAAAATTAATACAGCAGCAAATATAAATGCTGTAAGTGAAAAAAAAAAACAACTTCCTAAAATATTACAACCAATACTAAATTTATCTATTTAGCTTTATCTGTTGTTGTTCTAATGCAGCTGGCAATATAGAGACAGTTACTCTTTATGCCATAAGCAACAGTTTCACTGCTGTTACTCATTTAGCACTACCCAGGGGGCATGTGTAGCTTGAGATATGCAACGGACGTGAGTAACACTACCTGAGTAACTTTAGTTTATCTTTAAGTAAAAAATTTTGCAGACTAACAATTCTTTTTATAAGAAAGGAAAGATGTAATGTTTTAATTTTTAAAAAAGCATATTATTTTCCATTTTCTGCAGAAGTTAGTGCAAATCAATTGTGTTAAATCGATGGAAATTTTTGAATTGCCCAAAATTGGAAAAGTAATAAACAAAAATGATTTTTTTTTTTTTTACGAAGATATCAACACAAATATTAATAAATTTTTTATTGTTTGCTTAGTAATTATGGAGAATCTGAAATGGTTGTCATCTCAGAATCACTGTTAGCTTTCATAGAATTTGAGATGCTTACACAGAAAATGAGAATAGATATTAAATAAATTTCATTTGATATATGTTAATATTATTAACTAAAAAATTCTATTTAACAAAAATCAACTGAAATATGATTAGTTCAACAATGTATATTTTATTTTGTTAAAAAATTCTAAACAAGTAAACCAAGAAAAATGAAGATATTAAAAGAGAAAAAAATTAGAATTAAATTGCATTGATCAAGATACTAATTCTCATAATGCTGTTTACATTACTAGTGGAGATGCAGAGTTGAGAAAAGAATTATACAGTTTTTAATAGAATAAAAAAGAGTTCATTTTAAAATAACTCAAAAATATTTCTACAAAAAAAGAAATTCAACAAAGAATTCTTTACATAGTTCGTTCATTAAATCTCCACAAATAAGAATAATGAATTTTACTCAACATCTTGATAAACTATTTATTTATTTTTTGTCATGGAAAAATATATATAAATGGAAACAGTCACACAAATGACATCTTGGAATCAAAATAGCTAAAAAGTTAAAAACTTACAACTATACTATTATTAATAGAATATCATACCATCAAACTCAGTAAATATACAGAAATGTGCAGTGTAATTATTATCAAATACCTATTATCTCAATTTCTATTCAGAGAGATATACTTCAAATTATAAAAATATCTTAAAAGGTGGTAACAGTTTTTCTTTGAAGCATGTAAAGGTGATATAAGTCAATACAAAATTTTCTAAATTTAAATTATAATATGGTTTTTCTGTTTTAAAAGTTGGATTTAGTAAAAACATGAAACAGAAATGTTCTGTTAGAAATGTTCTTTTACAGTCAAAATTGAGTTAATATGAAATTGACTGAGTTATATTAAAACTATCTGCTGATAATTAGAGATTATAAGATTGGTAATTCAGAAATAATATCAAAAACAAATAAATAATTTTTACTAACTTATTTAATTAAATGTGAATAAAATGCAGGCTCTATTGTAATCAACATGAAAATACAACTTTCGCTTAGTGATGTTTAGAAAAGAATAGCTTAATTGAATAACAATTTAAAATAAACTACAAAATGCAATAATATTTTATAACTTGAAAACAAATATATTTCAAATCAATTTATCCCACTATTTTTTTGAAGTAATTTACAACTGTAATTTACAACTGCTTTGAAGAGAAAAAAAAAAAAAAAAACTAAAAAATTTTCAGAAATTCATCTATTCAAAAAAAATTCATGTGAGCATTTTTGAATTTGAGAAAAAAAAAAAAAAAAACTCTTAAACCAGTACTGATTTTCAAATAGTATGAAAATAAAATTTAGTTCAATGCTACCATTTAACATATAAATTTTAATGATGTGGAGGTATTTTTTAATGGAATCATCAAAAAAAATTCATGGTTCTCTTTTTTCAGACATTTCAGTCTCTTTCAGACAATGTTTTTCCAGAAACCCAAAATAAAGTTTTTAAGTGAGTATCTCAAGAGCATCTAATTTGTCATTATTTGGAAATGAACTGGAAAGAAAAATATAGTTAAACAATTTGTAGTAACCACACTACCAGGCGATTACACCTAATTGTACCAATTAACTTAATAGCTTTTCATTCACATACCAGTACTGAGAGGTGTGAGAACTTTTAACTTCTAAATTTTTGAAATATGTTGTTTTCAGTAGTTTTAATTTTCTTTTGTTACGAAATATCTTGTTCAATTTTAAGTTTTAACAGTAGTTTTTTTTAATGGAATCATTTTCTTTTGTTAAGAGAAAAAAAAAAAAAAAAAAATTTTTTTCATTTTGGTTTTTTCCAAAATTTTTTTAAGAAGAGCATCTAATTTGTCATTATTTGGAAATGAACTGAAAAGAAAAATATAGTTAAACAATTTGTAGTAACCACACTACCAGGCGATTACACCTAATTTTTCATTCACATACCAGTTCAATTTTAACTATTTCTTTTGTTAAACTACCATTTAACATATAAATTTTAATGATGTGGAGGAATTTTTAATGGTACTTTTACCATATAGGTAATCTGTAATTATTATGCATTATTAGTATTACCCACTAACAGGCTGAGACCAAATGTGTGACAAATCTCTTAACCACGCAGACTTCAAGTTGTCTGACACTAGCTCCAATAAAATATACACATACTTTTGAATAATAAAGCACTATAAAAATTAATGACCTTATTTAAGTTTCCTTACATATTTATGTCAAATATTTACAGATTAAAATGCACTATTCTACAACTGGTACATCCACAAAATCTTTTTCATATGAAATCATGGAATTTTTTCTAATTTATTTATAATTAAATTACAAAATTGAAATCAAAGTAATTACTTAATTAAAAGTAAGAATAAAGCTTATATTTTTTTGGATCTAATATTCTGAGTATTTTAATTTCATATAAAAAATTTACACATATGAAAAAAAAAAAAAAAAAAAAAAAAAGGAATAACTGAACAAAACTACCAATGACATTTAACTAATAAAGAAAAATATTGAGAATTATTCATTTAATGCATAAAATTCCTGTTTTCATAACTTGATCAAGTATGTAGTAAAACAATGTATTTTTTCATGGTAATATAAGAAAATATTTTTAGCCAATTAAATTCATAGTATATCAAAACCACATTAAAAGCAAGCTTTATAACTTTTTCTTGATTTAAAAACTTTTATAATTATAATGGTTAATTATTTTATAATATTAATGGTAATTTTTACGATTAGAAGTATGAACTAATAGTCGAGATTTAGCTATTAAATAATATCACAATCAATCTCACTTGGCTCTCCAAATATTAAACATAACAAATAATCAATAAATGTGAAATGAAAATAAATAAATTGTCAACATAGAACAATTTATTTTTTTAACAATGTATTGGTACCATTTTTTTTCTTTTCTTATAATTTCAATGAGAAAAGTCTTTCCCATCTGCTTCCATAATTACTTGAATCTTTAAAGTTATCTTACTTTAGAATGCAAAAATAATAAAGATTGAATTTGAAAAAAAAAAAAAAAATCTATATTTAAATTGAATTTTTAAATATAGACATAAATATTACATTACCTTCTTCAAAAGGTTTTAAATCAACTTTCAGCTGTAAACATGGATCTGAAGATCCCAAGAAAGCAGCATCCAAATCCCAATCAGATAATAAAGACAAATAAGTGTCTTTCCCTTCTTCATCTCTTGCATAATAACTGATAGAGAATTCCCTATAAGAAATGAATAATGTAAGCAAAAATAATAATTTGAAGATAACTGTAATTTAAAATTCTTAATAATTTTGTATAATAGGTGCAAAAGTATGTTTCCAGATTACTTAATAACTAAAAATCTTCATTTTCCAAGACTTTATTTACAACATTAGTAAATTAAAATATTATCCAATTAACTACACCATTAATAGGTAATCCTTACACATTTTTTACGAAGTCCAATACAGTTTTGGCAATCCAAATTCCCCCTTTGCAAATCAAATTCCATTATTTGCATTTCAAATTCACTCCTTTGAAAATTATGATTTTATTTAAATGTGAGTATGCATACAAATGTATGCTTATGAATATGTAAATGAACAGGTTCATTTCAACATGTATGTCTATATGAGTAGTAGTTACTGATTTGGATAACTATGTATGTTTAAAGTAATCATACCCTCATGTATATTAGTATCTATTTCAAAGAGCAAGATTATGAGTGTATATTTACTATGATAACTTGATGACAACTGTATAAATATGCACTTATGTCTATAACAATGTATGCCCTTACACATGCAGGTGCATGTAGATTTATATGTGTGTGTTGTGTACTTAAATGCAAATGTGTGCATTCATATGTAAAAGGATATGAATTTATGTTATGTATATATAAACATATATAATATATATTAATTAGACACACATATATATACATATAGAGAGAGATAAAACATAAATATAAAAAAGGGGTTAACAGCAAGATAAAAAATAGCACAAACATTTACACATATACAATAACAGAATGTGAAACAAGTTGTTCACGAAATCACTAACACCCAAAAGAAATTACTTGCAAACACCCAAAAGAAAATATTTATAACATCCTGAGAATAGCTTTATCAAGGAATGTGAACCCTAAGGACATCATAAATCATGTTATTTCTGCTTATTAGATGACCACATCCAAGGCAAAATGCCTCTAGTGGCATACTTTAATAAGATAGAGTAGATAAAATAACCTTTTTGTTTATAGTCTGCAAGTTATAGGATTGAAGAAAAACAATTCAGTAGTGTAGCTCGTTTTATAGAGAAAAACTGAATTGCGTGGCAAAACATTGTTACTGCATGAATGAAAATATTCATTTATGTATATTTTTATATGAATGCATATGTATGTATATATTCATGTGAATGCATATGTGTGTTTTAAGCATATGTAAGTATATATGTGTAAGAGAATATATTTGTATACATGTTTATACACATTTATAGGTATTTGCATAAAGTTATGTACATTATATATGATATGTGCATGCAAAAATTTGAAGACATGTCCACATTTGCACAAATATACACATACAAATACTTACATACAAGCATATGCACGTGCATACACACATTAGCATATAAATATAAGGTTACACTCATACAAACATGTGCCTCCATATATTCATACATACCTACATATATAGGTGCATACTACCAAATATATTATTGCATTACATAAAAGCACACACAAATGCATACATCATACACAAATATATACTTAAGTACCTGCATTTGTATAGACATATATGCAAATATACAGTTATGCTCATGTTGGTATAGTAAATAAACACTTCTAGCTAAGTGTACATACATGATCTTTCACCTTGAAGTAGAAGCATGTTAATGTATCATTACTTCCACATATATTTAAATATATATATCATTAACCATACTAATACATGACTATTCATACAGACATACATACTCCGACAAATACATTCACATATATCTCCATAAACATACACAATTATACACATTCACACATAAATAAAAGTCTAATTTTTTTAGTTGAATTTGGAATGCCAAAAGTAATAGCACATTTATCAAAAAGAATCAAAATTATATTCTGTACATATGTAATAACACACATTTTGCTCTTCCTGAATTTCTGATTTATAACTAACAAATTCGATTGCTACACTAACACCTATTAAACTTAATTCCGCATTTTCAAGAGACAGTCATTCCTAACTATTGTACTTCTACAATTTATTACTATTAAATGGCTCTTAGCTCTCACCAATGCAAGATATTAACCAGACCATAATTTTGTTCACTTTGACTGAAGATGATTCAAAACATTCACAGCTAATGCTTGTGGCTATTCACACTGCCATTGTCTTACTGAACTGGCCCCAAACTTTTTGATTCCTTAAAAATATTAATAAAATAAAGTAAGTACATTCTTGTCTTTATCAACAAAATCCACTTGGCTTTTGATTACAACTCATAGCAGCTTCCATGCTGTTATAAAAAGTCAGTATGACTTTAAACACATAAAAAATTAAATATGACAAAATTCAAATGTTTTGATTTGGAACAAGTTTATTTCGAAGAAAGGCTTCGGTTTTTATGTCGCTGTGAATTCCAGTTTGGGAAGGTTTCATATTTTTGTTGCTTTGGGCTTCTGCGATTTTGATATGTCTTTTCAAAAATGTCTTCTGCTTCATTTTTGAATGTTGAACTATCGTGAAAAGTTTCAGATCTTCATTTTCCAATGTTTCCATTGCGATCCCTACTCTCCATTCTTCTTGATTGTCCTCTAAGTTTTCTTCATTCCAGAGTTGGCCATTATTAAGAATTTCAATTGCTAAATTTCCCACAGTTCTGTATTTCATCTAAATATCTGCTGACCTGTTTCACCCCCTCGCTTTTTAACAGCCTATTTTCAAGTTTTAAGATTTCAAAACACACACAAAAATATTTTTCTGTGTGTGTGTATATGGACTCTGAAATTAATTCAAAGGCCCCAAGAAAAAGAGCAAGTGCATGTGTTTATATATTTTATCAATTTCATGTTTTTTCTTGCATTCATACAGTATAAATTTTAAAATTTTGAGGTAAAATTTTTTAAACAAAGCAAAAATACATAAAGTTATAAATCAATTTTCTTTTTTTTTTACAATTTAATGTCGAAGTGAAAATACAAATGCACAACAACATAAGGACAAAATAACTGAAAATAGGCTCAATATTGAAAATTGATAAAAGATTTGCAATTATGAGGTATAGGATAACTGAGTAACGACACCTGAACCTTTCCAATGACACACTAGGAACAAAACATCACAGCATGGATCCTCAGATTGTCAACAATAAAGTGACTGAATTCATTAATTAATATTGCCACATTTTCTTGTTGTGATCTCACATAGCATATTGATGTTGGAAAGAAATTCATTTTGATTGTTTAGTATATTTGCAAGGACTGAATACTTTTCCCAAAGAATATACAATTTTCCAAGGACAATTTACAGATATTTCATAACCCTATTTTTAACATTTTAAGTTAAAACTAAAAACTGTCACTATTATATGATTGAAATAGTAATACTTTCCATTAATTACACTCTGCTATGATCCTAACTTGCATCATTATGCTAATCTGCTTCAACATTAATTGCTTATTTTATTATGCATTATATTATTGAAATATTTTGTATTCCTGAAATATTATCCATTGCAATATCTGAAAATTTTTGTATTATTTTTAGTCCAGCATTTTATAGTAACAGCCACTATAATTTATTGCTAGCTTTCAGTTCTCTCCAGGACCCATCTCCCTAAACAGACCACTTTAAGTAATATGTTTATAATTATTTGCTCTGACTGCAGATGCTTTAAAACATTCGCAACTAGAGTAGAACTTGCAACTTTTAGATTTGCAATTGCCTCCCTGAATTGAGCTCAAACTCTAAATTCCTTAAAAATATTAATAAAATAAACAGATTCATGACTTTTCCTTTATCAATGAAACACATTTAGCTTTTGACTACAACTCGTGGCAGATTCCATGCTGTTACATATATACTATATATTTCCAAATATAAGTTGATCTGTATAAACCGAGAGGGCGTTTTTTATCTTCAAAAATTTACTTCAACTTCAAACTCCATATATGAGCCAGATAATAATAATAAAGATTTTGTTTATGAAGAGGCAAATTCTAGTACAGAAAGCATTAAAAGCAATTATTATATGCATTCAGATATTTCAATATATGAACATTAATTAGGAAACTCGGATTCTGACATGGATTTTAAAAGTCAAATAATTTTTTTTTAATTTCTGCATAAAGGAAAAACCCCAAAAAAGTTAGTTAAAAAAACTTGGAAGGAATTTTTCTTTTTCATTTCTGGTACATATTTTGTAGCTGGCAAAAGTAATGTAACTACTATATTTTTTATTTCCAATTTGAAAATATTTTTTTATGTATTTAGTTAAATTAACAAACTTAATTTTTAAGCCTCTTCATTAACTATTTTAATGAAATTGTATACAAAATAATTTTTCTGTCACTAATCACAAAATTTTTCTGTCATATAGCTGACAACAATTCGGACGTTTTCACACATACTTGTATTGCAAACAATTATTACATATATTCTCTCATTCTTTATCTTTATATCTAAGTCTGTTTAAACCTATGTACAGTAAACCTCAATGTGAAAAAATCATTGTTTTCTGATTTCTGATTAAATCTAGCACTAATAAATGCCCAGTAAAAATAAAAATCTACACTATTTTAAAGAAGTCATCTAGTCTCTCTTATATGAAAGTATGCAATAATTTATACAAATAATAATTGTATTTGAGAGCACCCATAGAAATGCAAAACTATTTATCATCACATAACAGTAGCTCCATACTTTGAAAATTTTCTGACGATATGACCAGAATTTTGGAGTTCCCTAAAAAAAAAAAACTTTTTCTAGTGAGAAGAGTTATGGAAGTTTTATTTCCATATAAAACTATCTATATTTTATAATAGGCTTTAGTCTTATTTAACATGCTGAGATTGAAGATATATTATTAATGTATCCTGTTTTTTGTTAACTCATAATATAAGTAGCTTACTCATATATACTTTGTAATTTTATCAAAAACAAATATTTATAGCAATATATAAAAATTTTACTTTGAGAAAGATTGCTGGTTTTCACCTTTTAGTAAAAGGCATATGTGGAATAAAAACCCGATTTAGACTCTTAGCACAAAAAGTGGGAAATAATAAATGTTTGAACTATTTTTTGAATTGATTAACACTACAGTTAAAAAAAAAAATACTTCTACTGCTACTACAAATGCAGCAAAGCAATTGTTAAGGCTACTCAGTCTGCCATTCAGAGTGCTTCATAAGTAATAATGCTGAAGCAGAAAAAATGACAACGATGACTGACTTTAGTAAAAACCTATTATTCTTATTAAGTTTTTCAATTAGACTTGTGCATTTTCAAATAAAATCGAATGTAAACTTCTTTAAGACAACAAAAGCAATTAAATGTTATTTGTTATAAGCTGCTGCAAGACACAGTGCTGAACAATTCCATTTGCTCTACACCTATATAAAATTAATTAGAGATATTTAATAAAGGAAAATTTTTTATTCTATATGGTAATATAATCTTTTCTTACATTCAGCATATTATCATATATGAAGGAAACTAAAATTATCCATTATCATATGTGCTTAAATCATAATGTTCATAAAAATTTTTTAATTTGATAAAATTACTTAACTTTCCATCTATTCTATATATTGCATATTTTGTGCATTGTTGATGAATTGGCATTGTTTACTAAATCCATAGCATTAACTACAAATAAATTGCATATTGAATACATAACATCAAAAGAAGCAGGTTAGTGATATTATCTGTAACATTTATGTACATTCAAATGATGCCTTTCTTTAAATTCTTCATTAATCCATACTCTGATAATATTTTCTTTATCACTTCTGAATTAATAGAACCATGAGTGTAATTAAAAAGAGATTTAATTGAGTCATTTGAGGATTGATGTTATTGAATGAAACCCTACAAATATTAATTTTTCACCCATTCACTAGTATTATATTTATCTGATATTGTGTAAGTTCCATTTTTTGATAATATAAATAAAACTTTTAAATCCTGATTTAGTTTCAGTTTTATTATTACAGTTTTAGCAGAGGAAAAACAGACTTATATAATACAATGGTTTTGCATTTTCTTACATATGTACAATAATTTTTTTCTATGTTTACTAAAAATTAAAATTGCAGCTTATTCTGATTAGCATAACTATATTGAGTTCTTTAAAGTATATCAATCAAATCAATTAACATTACAAAATGGTCAAACCTTTGACAATCCTCTTGAAACTAGTATTTTGAACCAGTCTCTATGACAAATATTTACAAATAATGTTTTCCATTACAATCCATAAGCCCTTTTTTTTTTTTCTTGATCAAATAAAGCAGAACTTTTTTTTTATCTAAAGATGATACATTTTTAACAATGAAATAACTTTAACAAAATATTTGAAAAATATTAATAAAATTATGAACTTTGGCATGTAAAAATCACAAAACTATTACTTATGAAGCATATATTAATAGATTATAAAAAATATTTTGGAGATATTTAAAAATTATGATAACTTTTAATACATATCTAAAAGTAGCAGTAACTGATTGTTTAAGAAGGGGGAGGGATTTTTTTTTCAAGTGATTTTCCCCCTTCCCCCTCAGATGCCACCCATGTGCTGATAAATCAGAGATCTAGTCAATCATCTTCAATTTAACTGTTTCTCTATCCAAATAGAAAATGCATGTTTTCACCTTTGTCAGCATCTGGTTTGGCAAATCCTAGACCAGGAGGTTTAGCATTTTATATCAAAGTAAAATACTTAATAATAAGATACTTATTCTATAAGATAAGCATATGAAGACTAGACAAAACATTGGATAAATATTGAAATATTTAATGATGTGCAAGAAATTAGATATTTACATTTTTTATTCAGTTTAGAAATAATTACAAAAAAAGTTGCAAGTCTACTTAAATTGCATAAAGAATAAATATAGTCACTTTTCCTACCCTTTTATGTCAAAAGCTCTAGCTAACAAACTTTGGAGAACTTCAAATGAAGTAATCTGAGGATCAACACTAAATCTCCTGTATTCAGGTGCTAGAAGTCCTTCGCATTTCTAAATAAAATACAAGTAATATTGTATAAATAAGATGCAATCAGTTCTTTTAGCAGAAATATTTAAAAGCAGAACATTCATTGAACAATAAATTTAACAAAAAGCAATAAGATATACAAAAATAAAGAAACAACAAAAACATTCAATTTTTTAGTACTGATTTTTAAATGCAAAATGAATTACAATAAAGCCTAAAACAGAAAATTAAGAGTAAAAAAAAAAAAAAAAAAAAAAAGAAACCATTCTACTTGAACAATCACTCGACAATTTTATCTTGATCCATTTCATTTATTCAATAAAAGCAAATCTGCAGAATAAATAAAATATTTAAAAAGCAAGCAAGCAAAAAAAAAAAAAATTCAAAATTTTTTTTTTTTTAATAGCTATACAATTCATCCTATTTTGTGGGTATAATAAAAATTTACCTTAACTTTAACACGAATAGCTTCACGGGAATGAAATAAATTTAACCCAGACATGATTTTTAAATATTACAAAACCAAGATTTCATTACGAAATAATACAAGTTTTTACTTTATTATTTTTTTTAATAAGTCTCTTTCTTTTTTAATTTCTTGCTGAGTAATATATAATCTTTCTAGCATAAAATAATTGATTGAAACAAGATTTGCTTTGATATTTATAATTGAAACAAGAACTATCCACGAAGGATATCAATAAATAAGAAAACAAATCGAAGAGATTGCCATCAGAACTGCGTTAAATTAATTCGAAAATCCAGTAAACTTAGAGTTTTATTTACCACACTACAACGTTCCAAAGACTTTCGAAAGTTTGGATAAATAAAAGAAAGTTATCTTAGTCGGTTTAATAATGATATATAAATACTAATCTAAATTATTTAATATATATAATTTTTTTCTTTTGGCCTTTGAATAAAGTTAGAAAATGTTAAGATTAAGTTATGTGATGTAATTGCAGAAATTTTTTTTCTTATGTGAGTAAAAATTGGCGAACAGTGTAAAAGTGAAGCATTTTTTTCGTTCTAATATTGCTGCCATCATCCCAATCCTCAAACTTGGCATGGATCTTACAAATGAAAAGTGACAAACGAATTTTTCTCCTGTCTATTATTAGCAAATGGCAGACACCATTATTATCTATAAACTTAATCAATTTGTTCATCATTAATCCAAAGCAATTTGGATTCCGGAAAATCTTTCCGACACTCACCAACTTCTCCGTACTATCGAATACTTTGCTGCAATTTTTACAGAATGGCAAAACATGGCAGCCGGCAGCCATATTTCTCGATATGCAAAAAGGGTTTGGTGATCGGGTCTGGATTAGCTGGTCTTATTTTTAGTTTGTCACCTTAAATTTTTCTCCATCCTTAATTAAACTTATCTTATAACAGTAAATTTGCTGTTTTTGTTCTGTGTGGAGTCTCAAATGTTCTTTAATGGGAGTGTGTCTCCCCATTAAAGAACATTTTAGCTAGAACTCCACAAGGTAGAAAAATTTCTCCAATCCTCTTTTCCATATATATTTCAGATACCCTACAAATCTTAAACTCCTTACAGCAATATTTGTCAGTGACACCGCTATTTTCTGCAAAAATAAACATCCCAAGTTTTTTACTCATATCCTTACTAATCATTTAAAAGTACTTGGCAAACTGGTTTAACAAAAGGAAAATTGCAATCAATATTGAAAAAAAGATAGTCCTATTCTTTAAAGGTCATATTACTAAAAACCAGTTATTATTCTCAAAATTGAATTCTCCCAGGGAAGGAATGTACCAAATATTTAGATCTTTTTCGCTCAACATCTTACACAGCTAAAGAACACGGCTTACACAAAATAAAAAATACCGCAATTGTCTCCATAAACTTTACCCTCTGATTAATTGTCAATTCTCGATGTAACGCGCTGTTTTCTATGCGAAGAACCTTTGACTGAAAACATCCTAAAATTCCATTTTACCGCAAAGCAGTGAAATGTCATACTCCACGTAGTATCTCAAGGGATTTTTCTAACCCGTGATAATAGTATTAGTTTTATTCTGAACTTTGGCTTCCAAAAATCATGTAGTAGTTTAGCTGCTGACGCTTTGTGCACATTAGAACGTAACGTATTTTGCCCGAAAATGCATTGCGGAAGTCATTGGCTGCTTTCCAGCTTTCATTGTTAATTGCATGTCATTTACGATACATGGCAGTGTACCTTACGATCAGTACACCTTACAATCGATTCTTAAAACATCATTCAGGACTCACTGAAATAAGCCAAACCACAGGCTTCACAATTCGAGGGACATATTAGTCCACTCCCAACTAGGCTAAAAGGTACAATAGGGATGTTCACTGATCGAACATGATGACACCCCAAACTATAGTGCCCGAGATGAGAAAAGTGAAAAGCTCAAGGAAAAAAAAAAAAAAAAAAACCCTAACACTTTCAGCACTTCTTTGAAAATATGACTCTGATAAACCATCATTGATAATAATAAGTCAAGCTGTCCTCTAATCGCTTTAACCAGAAATAGGATGTCACATGATCCAATGAATACGCTAATGCATATACGTTCATTGCATATTTATTTGTATATTTCTATACTGTTCCTGAAATTTACATGTTGTTACGAACATTCCTTCAAGGTGGAGCAATTTAACATCTGAGAAGTGTATGTAAATGTTTTAGACATTAAAATATGTAAGTCCTTCGTATTAAACTGCCTACAGTCGAAGCATGTTATTAAGAGGATATGAATCAGCAGGTTGTATACATATGGTGATTAGATACATGCTATTAGGTATTAATGTTTAAAATTTATTTAATTATTAGATAATAATATAGGGTGTGTGTGCTCTGCTCGTCTTCTCCCTTCCTCATGAGTTCAAAGTTCAGAGTTCAATACTCCCGCGCGTGAGGAAACTCTCCATCTACACGTAACTGTTGTGTGACGTCATCTGCTTATTGATTAGTTGTCAAACAACTACTACGTTAATGTTTAAAATTTTACTTTAATATTATAATGAAAATGCTATCGAGGAGGTATTTTAACATTTGAAGAATTGCTATCACACAAAATGAATAGTTGACATAACATGCTCTAATTAAGCACTTTTTTAAAAAAAAAAAATTTCACATAATGGACACACATTATAGGGTATTGATAATTTCAAAAAGTCATGGTAAAATTCAAATTAGTAGACAACATACTAAGGAAAAACACAATATATATTATTTTGATAAAGGGAAAAAAAAAAGGAACACGTCTCAAAATTAATTCAATCATCTCATAATTTCGCATGAAGATTTCTTTGTACTAGGTATGCAAATTATTCAATTATCACTGCTAATGAGTCTTAACTTCAGTCTTAGCACGCGCCTCTACTGCCCATCTAGAATTGGATATAACAAGTAACAATTGGAAAGTTTATCTTTTTCTCGTTGTTGATGAGACACAAGAAATGATAACATAATGACATTGTTGAAGATTTTATAGTTAGTTGGATTAATTCAAATATGGCTACAAAGCTGGGAGGCGTGATGTTGGCTGGTCATACAGAACAATGAATCCCCACATTGCATCGTACAGACACTACTTTTAAAAATGGGCAGTAATGGTTGCTGCAAAGAACTCATCGGCAAAATGAACCAAACTGGCTTTTCTTAAATCAGCCAAAATGAGCGAATGCAAGAACGAATGCGTGCAGATATGAACTCTCCTACTATATTAATGTTCACTATCTAACTTGCTACAACCTCTTCCTTTCCTTCATGGTACCTTTAAACATCTCAGTGCTCTTGGCTGCGGCAATGTAAAGCACATATCCCCTTTTGACACGTTTATTTTACAACATAGAAAAAGCCGTCTGGAGTGATTTCATATTTGATTGTCATAGTTGCCAACAGACTTGCATAGTATAGTGTTCAGCGAAGAATAAAACTTTAGTCTTGGATCAGATAATTAAAACATTCATGTGTTAGGAGGTGTGGCACGTGCTCCTAAACGGCTTTTGTTTTGCAGATGAACATACCTTTACTCCAGGAGTGATAGAGAGGGTTTCTATGTCTTTCGACAGCAAATTACTTCTAGTATTCTTATGTATAATTCAACGATATTCTGATGAAATCTTTAATAATTTATCTCAGACTTCCTTTATGTCCTGTGGTACTTATAGTAAGTTATCATGATTTTAACTTCATGATACGTAATCTTTGGGCTATTTTCTAACATGATAATGTCACACCCAATAAGGCTAGCATATCCGTGGACTACCTCCGTGCTGCTGATTTTCTGTCTTCGTCATCAGAGTCACTAATTCTTTGACAAATTGAATCTTTATTGGACATGGTGGGAGGGGGAGGCAGATTCGGGCATTTCAAAATACTGCCCATCTTTAGCAATTATTGTGGAGTTTTTGGCAGAATCTATCGAAGAATGAAATTAGCAATCTTTATCGCTCCTTTACATATACACTGGGCATTACATATCACTCCTTAAGCAACAGGTGGTTTTTTTTGCCATAACTCCACGATAAATCATCTGAGAGACATGACATTCAGAAATGAGAGAGAGTATTATGTACGTAAAGGATGACGAAAGCATCGGAGCTGAAAAAGGAATACAATGCATACGGTATGGAATCAAACAAAAACAAGCTTTATTGAACGCATAGTATCGTGATTTACGATTGTCTATTCAAGAGGAAGAACAACAAGCATATGTTCCTTAATATGGGATATGCCTCCCCTCACTGCAATGGTTGCTTCGCACCGTCTCCGCATACCAGAGCCAGCTGGTGCAACATTTCTTGCGGTAGGAGTGCCCATTCCTCAATCAGCCTCTGTTTGAGTTGTTGGGTGTTTTCCGGAGGATGTAAGCGTGCTGCAATGCGTCTCCCCAAAACATCCCACACATGTTCGATGGGATTTAAATCTGGGAGTACGCCGGCCAATCCATTCGAGTGATATCTTCACTTTCCAGTAGCTGCTCAACAGCAAGAGTCCGATGTGGCCGTGCATTGTCATCCATAAAAATGAAGTCTGGGCCAATGGCACCTCGGAACAGACGCACATGGAGAAGGAGTACCTCCTCACAATAGCGATCCCCGGTTACAGACCCTCTGTCGAAAACGTGGAGCTCAGTTCGCCCGTTCAGCAAAAATGCCTCCCCAGACAAGAACTCCAGAACCACCATAACGGTGACTTTCCTTGAGGTTACTGGGATAAAACCGGGTCCCGACCTCTGTCCAAATCAAAACGCGTCGAGAATCGCTTCTGGTACAGAACCGACTCTCATCTGTAAAGAGGACACGACTCCATTGATCCGTTGTCCAGTTTTGTGCTCTCTGCACCACTGTAAACGGTGGCGTCGGTGGCAAACTTTCAATAGGGAGGCAGCGTTCAGGACGGCGGGCGAATAGGCCCACTTTGTAAAGGCGTCTGGCCACTGTAAACCGCGACACTTGTCGCCCCGTTGATGTACAGAGTTACTTAGCAATGGCGCTTGCTGACTGCTGTCAGCTTTTTTCGCCTGAAGAACGATATATCAGTGATCCCCTGCAGTTGTCTTCCTCGGGCGGCCACCACCAACCTTTCTAATAGCTGTAACTGCGGTTTGGAACGCTTTCAAGCGCGCGAAACGACACTTTTTGTTGATTCCGGACTCTGCAGCTACATTGGTGACAGTACGCCCCTCCCCTCCAGCTTTCCGATCATTCTTCCACGTGTCAAGTCGTCTAGGTGATTTCTTCTAGCCATATTTCACGAACTGACTCACTGGCACTTGCAGCGAATATGTTGAATTGCGTCTCCGTCCTTCCTTTTATTCTACTGTTGAGCTGCGCGCGCCGACATCACGCGTTTTGCGTACGCTCACGTCGCGTCCGACGTTTCGTTCCTGATATTTGAATCCGCATGACGTTTTTACTGACTTACGTGTTCATTGTACTGATCTCCAGACCTCCTTTACTGCAGTTTCATGGCTATCTGCTAAATTTTTACATTGTTGCTTAAGTTTTGCACACCAGAGTACGTATGCAATCATGCATTACTACCAAGGGAGATTTTATCAATTACTGATTTAAACAGAAATATGCAATTGTTAATCGTTCAAGCGTTGTCGTCAGGGCCGGATTTTCCTATAGGCTGACTAGGCTTCAGCCTAGGGCCTCGAGATCAAGAGAGGCCTACATTCAAATTGTTAATGCAAGAATACCCAGATGATGTCAACCAAAATCTTACTATTTCATTTCCACACATATGTGAGACAAACGCATAAGCATTCAAAATATTCCACATTTTCTCGTAGAGACTTGTATCAAATAGTATTCAAAGAAAATATTTACATTGCTTTCCCCAATGTAGAATGAATCTTATGGCTGTTTCTCAGTTTAAATAATCATTAATTGTACTGGGGAAAGGTCATTTCAAGATTTAAAAATATCAAAAATCAATTAAGAAGTACAATGACGCAGACGAGGTTGTCTTCATTAAGTATTTTGTACATCGAAATGAACTTATAGAAGAATTCTGTGACAAAAAGTTTAGAAAAGAAATGATTCTAATCTACTATTTTGTTTTAAATGTATACTTGGATTGAATAAGTTCTTAAATAAAATAACTATTAACACAAAATTTAATATGATATACAATTCGATATTTTCTTTTTTGTGATTTGAATTTTGTTTGAATAAAGTTTCATGTTTGGTTTAGTTTAAAATTTAAAATTCATAATAATTGATACTTAAATTTTAAATGCTAATTATTATTAAATAAATTTATCTTAATTGAATTTGCTTTAATTTTCATTTTATTGAATATATTTAATTTAATTTGATAGAAAATAGGATAATTTTTATTGCATATTTTATTTTCGTAGTCAAAGATTTTTATTATTTGAATTTTGTTTCTTTGTAAATGTTGTGTGTTATGTTTGATTAGTTATTGTTACAAGTACTCTTATAATATATGGTGCTGAGAATAAATGTCCAAATAAGTGTTCTCGACTTTTTTTTTATTTATTACCCGTGCCACATTTTTTATAAAGATTAGTACCCATCACAACATGTTTCATTTAACATAATGATATATATCATAGTAATGATGTATTTTATTATCTCTCGGGTAATTTACAAACTTAAAAATGGGAGGTGAAAGGGCCTCATATAAGTGGAATAGCCCAGGGCTGTTTTTCATCTAAATTCGGCCCTGGTTGTCGTACAAAAAAAAAAGAGGTCCTTCGATTATTATAAAGAGTGCTCAACGTTTTCAAGAAACAACGAGTAATATATCAACTTCATAACCAATGTATTTATAATAACTAGGTCGATTTTCTGTTGCAATTATGACGTGAAATACAACGAACACTTACTACACTTAGTTGGAAGCATCGAATTGCTTCGAGAATTTTTACTGCAAAATAGGATCTATACATATAATTTAGGTGATTTTAATGTTTTAACTGATTGGCATATTTTAACATAAAAAAAAAAAATGGCTAAGATTAGTATTTTTTTTTTTTTTTTTTTTTTAAATGCAATTTTCTTTAGATGCTCTATAGAATTTCATTGTTGGGCTGTTAGGAAGAGTAAGTACAATATATTTTTTTGAAAATAATTTATGATAATATCTATTCTATAGCATCATGTTTTTTAAGTTCTTGAAAATCCTATTAAATGAAATAAATATTTTGACCAAACGATTAGACGCCTTTTTTTTTGATATTGTGAGACGTTTAATATTATAACTGTATGATATATTTTTTGTCTTTCAGAGATGTTACAAACTATCTTATAATGTTTCTAGAGATAATAATAAAATTTGAGTATTTTTCTCAGTGATAAAAGTTTAATTACCAAATACTATTTGTGATAATATTCTTTTCAATTCACAACAATATTAGTTACATAAATATGTCTTGCATTCTTAAGGTAAGTTATTGTTTCCTTTAGATAATTTTATCTGAAATGGGAAAAAAACACATTACTC
This sequence comes from Caerostris extrusa, assembly GCA_021605095.1. Classification (NCBI taxonomy): domain Eukaryota; kingdom Metazoa; phylum Arthropoda; class Arachnida; order Araneae; family Araneidae; genus Caerostris; species Caerostris extrusa. Next base: position 90,549 of record BPLR01004549.1, on the reverse strand, counting down.
AGATCGTCAATGTTTTTAATGCAAAGACTAATTTCATAAATGTGTTTACAAACATCATACATGTAAAGGAAATTTAGTTTATTCATATAATTATAAAAGAGGTATTTCAGGCAATTGAACATGAACAGATTCATTTCTAGAAAAAAATAACAAATAAGATACAAGATTAAGATACAACAAATAAGATTGAATATTACAAACAAATATGAGAATTTTAAAACAATAGTTCTGAAATTTAAATTACTTTTTACCATCTAGAAATATACATAACGACGTAAATTTCTACCAAAATTTAGCCATTCATGAGTTTTTGCAGATTTTTTTCAGGTGACATATAAATGTGCAATTATGAACTAAAATATTTAATAACTTATAGTGATAATTTAAAATATCAAATAATAATGATTACACCAGAAAATTAAGTAACTTCTGTTTGCATGTCGATTACACAAAAAATGAGACTTCAGATCATAAAGGGAAAAAAATTATAAAAAAGTATACTACAGTAAAATGTTTATTGCATATGGAAGATACGAACACAAAAAGTAATTCGAGTTTCTTGCTGAATCATTTATGAAAAAAATACTAACATGAATTTATTACACTTCAAAAATTATTTCAATACTTTTCATTGAATATAATTAAAAAATATATAAAATTTAAATTAAAAACAGTTTTAATATTCATACAGCATAAAATCAAAAACATAAATATTTACATTAAATACAGATGATCGACATGGAAACAATATTATAAGTATAGTTTGCACCTTTATGTGCATTTTAATAAACAAGGAACAATACTAGAACTTCTTTTAGTAATACAAAATTAATTTTGTGCACCAATATCGCAAATAAAAGGCAATTCATAATAATGTAAATGGGCAAAATATTAAAATGTTTATACTTACATAAGTATGTTTTATTATTACTCGTTTTAATATTAGAATGGAAAGTTAATGAATCAAGATTTTAAAAAAATACGAATTTAAAAAATTCCATTCCATTCTAGGTTTCAATATTTCCATTTTAAGATCATTTTTATGCAAATTGTCAGAAAAAATAAAAGAACTGTAGCCAAGTATTACCATGTGCATATGAATGACTTATTAAAAATTGATGTTAATGAATAATTAAAAAGCGATGACAAATAATTTCTTTAAATTCTTAACTTTCTTTTTTACATTTCATGGATCCCTTTGCCAGTAAGAGGAGATCACGAACCCATGTTTAGAAATGCTTTACATTTAAACGCATAAAATAAAATTACAAATTATATTAAAATAGGCATAAAAAATGTAATATAGAAGATGCTCGAAAATACCTTACAAAAATTTAAAAAACCTCGTTATGATTGACTCCAAACAAGATCTCAGAATATGCATTTGTAAAGTGATGCTTCTGCTGTAAATTGTAACAGGGGGATGATCTTTCTAATAACCAGATTAAATACAATAACTTCAAGATCTACAAGCATTTAAACGTATCATTCCTGGACCCACATTTTTTTTAAAAAATGCTTATTTTGGTTCCCTATATCTATTTAAAATTTTTGCCAGACATTTTCTTAAGAACCCTGTGTGTTCACCAGACAGGAGAGATATTTGTAAGCCTTGCAGTACTGGGAAACTAAAGTAACGATTTATGTGCTTTATTACTGAGCATGTATAGTTTCTGCTACTGATGAATTACAAAGATATTTTACGAACTATGACACTCTATAGGCTATATATGGTAATACTGCGGACTAGAGGATTCTTACTACTGTTAATAACTCCCATAATGAAACTATATGTGATTTCTATTGATGATCACGGATTCAACAAATGTTACCTTAAATTAGTTGGATACATTTGTAGGAAAGGAATTAGTCTATGAAAATAAATATAATGTATTGATTTTCTTTTTCTCGTTCATCTTTAAGGATCCCTTAAAGTTTTTCCACGACTTCTGTTAAGAGCCATTGCTTTTGAAGTGATAAATAAACTTTTTTTTTGATCAACTATTAAATTCTCAATGAACAAATTTTATATTTCTATTATTTCAAATAACATGATGGGCTGCATTGGAGTTCATGTGTATACTTTTAAGCGAGATGAATATTTTTATTAATAAATTTTTGATCATTTTCTGTAAAAATAAGACATTTAGTTCTGACTTCGATTGGCAATCATAGATTAGTTTTCAGAACAAAAAAAGACTTACACCATCCTTTTTTTTACTGTAGCTATTTTAACTAGTCTATGATGGATAAAGCCAACCTAATCGAATCATTTGATAACTAAAAGTTTTCTGAAGCTCTTGCGTTTTTTTAAATCTATATTAAATTCTGAAAAATATGTCAAGAAGAAAAAGAAACAGTATAGAAAAGGATAGAAAGCAATTTTATAATAGCAAATGGTTCGAAATTGGGTGAGGCACAAAATTGCATTTGGTGTAAAAGTAGTTTAAATTATGCAAAGAAGATATCTTATATAATCTATCGAAATATTTTAATGCTACTGTGCAAGTATTTATGCTTATTGATAATCTACAGTTAACATGTGAGAAATCGAATATTGTGCTTTCTTGTGGATGTTTAGTTTAGTAAAGAATATTCTCCCAACATCAATAAGAATTCTTATATTTTAACGATATTTTAATAACTTTCAAAATATTTATATTCCACTTAATGATATTCTTGTACAGTTCTGTATTAAACAGAGTAAAAAAAGCCGTATAAAGAAAAATTACTTTTATTAATTTAAGTTAATTACATATTAGGTAAAGATTTATGTAGCAAGTCTGAATTTAATTTACATGCAGTATTGTTTTCATTATTTTAAGTATTTAGTTTTTTATTGATTAAAAATATTATATAACATTTTTCTAAACTAACCATAACAAGCAAATAATTAAGAATTTGTCCATTCCATCTTGTCTTATTTCTAACTAATTTATGAAATAAGTAAAATTTTTTTGTTTGGCAAAAGATTTTATATTTAAAAAACAAATATTCTTTATTAGGAATGTATGGTATAACAGCAAATACTTTGAATAAAAGTTTAACATGGTCTTAAATGGCTTACTTTTCTCAGTTTTATTCTAAAACTAATAAAAACTATTAAATAGAAAAACATAATGTGTAGTAAACGCACAATTCGCAATTAATATGTAAAGTATTCTATTTATAAACAATAACCATGTAGAATTAATAACTCTAAATATTTTTTTAATCTTATTGTAAGATTAACTAAGAATACAAATGCCAGGACATCTTAAACACAATTTGTTACAAAAAATTGAAACACTCAGGTTGCTGAGCAGCTTTTATTTTTGGTCAAATATGAGTGCTTCATATCTCAAAAAGGAGAGTCAATTGTCCAACTTCACATTGTTGAAATCCAGTATCTCCATAAAAGAATCGCTGTCTGGTCGAGGAAATCATACACGGGCTCAGATTGATTCTTGGAATGTTGGATAAGAATAAGTGAGACCTTTGAATCACTCTTCAGTTCTAAAGCCCAAACGTGTTGCGGCCAGCCTGTTCTACCTTTTGATTTCCGATCTCCATTCGGACCAGGTGAGATTCGCCTGGAAAAAGAATACAATGAATGAGACATTGTTATGTACTTGCAAAAATAATATAATTTGCTATGTAATTGCAAAAATAATATAATTGCTATGTAATTGCAATGCATGAGACATTGCAAATGTTGCAATTGAAAAAATAGCAAATGCAATCCTTTATTCTCTATAAATGAATCACACTATTATACCAAATGATATTTTATCTAAATTTTATGCACTCAAGTCTTACAAATATTAATTTTCTTAATCAATGTATAGTTAATAAATCGTTATGGTACATTGCTCTCCCATAAGTAGCCGCTATATATTAAAAGATGGCTATAAAATTAATTTAATAATTATTTTAATTGAATCACATTACAAGAAAATAATTAAATGTAATTCAATATAGAACTATTAATTGTTAGCCTGCATGTTGTGAAAATCAATAACTCTGAAGTAGTTACATAGTTTTACGACAAGAGTCTTTGCATTTCAGATAAAAAAAAAGAAAGATGAATTATTATTTTAATTTTAGGAAATAATAAAGAAATTATTATAATTTTCATTAATATTCTGAATTCTTTATATAGTTATAGTTACCATCTTTTTAACATGTTTATATAGGGGTATAGGCACATTTCAATAAAATTGATTTAGCAAAACTAACTATAACATTCTCAATAATTTAATTTTTGAATTAAAATAAAACCCTTCTGTTCATATAAAATATTGAACTATTATCAATGCTACTGTAATATCGAACCATGTAAAAGATAAAACGGGAGTGATGACAGAAAATTTCTTTTGTAATGGGGAGCAATAATAAAAATTCTGAGAACTATTGTCATACTCAGAAGCATTAGTGAGATAATGTATTACATTAAAATAAGATCATTATTTCAAAACAACATCAATAATAAGACTAATAAAGTAAAGTAATGAAATTCATTAAAGGAGGTTTAAAAAGTTTTTATTTTGTGAAACTACAGCTGGGATGCACAGATGTGGTCAGAAGAACGCTCACTCTTATATATGCTCACAAAATAAAACATTATCTAATATATAATGGGCGATCAAAAATCCTTCCTTTTGAGGGCGTGGCTGCAGCTTGAATGCAAATTAGTGTATTTCTGATGCTAGTATATAAGCACCGACATCGAGGCATGGGACTTCTGTGGCATTCGTTTATTTCCGAAGTGTGTATGGAAAATGCTGAAACATTAATAATGGCGACGTTAGTACCAAATGTGTCCATACAAGACCAATGTGTTGTTATTCTTTTTTTTAGATGGAGAAGGACAAAAACCGGTAGACATTCATCTGAGAATGACAAATGTGTATGGAGAAGCATGTCTGTCGAAAATCACCGTAGTGGACTGGTGCTCAAAGTTTAATGTTGCATTTCAATATTGATGGCAACATGTTCCTTTGAGTGCATTGTTGCAGGCGACGAAAGCTGATGCTACCACTGAATCGAATCTGAATCGAATTGAATCGAAAGCGTCGACCAATGGTGTCATTCTTTGTCCCAGCAAGTTTAACAGCCAATTATCTGCTCAGAAAGTGATACTTACCCTATTCTTTGATTACCAAGGCCTAATGCTAAATGGTTTCAAAGATCCAGGCGTCTCCATCACTGTTTTGGTTTGGTTTGTAGCTCTGCGGTCATTTTGTGCACACTTTAGGCTAATTAAACCGGGACTCTCCATCACCGGAGAACGGTACTGCGAACGGTATTACGACATGTAAATAAGGCGAAATGTTCCTGGGAAAACTGCGAAATGGGGTGATTCAGATTCATGATAACGCACGTCTCTATATCGCAAATGTCGTAACGCAGAAGTTACATTCACTAAAGTGAAAGACACTCAAGTATTCGCCTAACAGTTCTGATCTGTCTCCATTCGATTTTCACGCCTTCGGTCCCTTAAAATGTCCTTGAAACGTCGACGATTCCTGTAGGACATAGAAGTGCAGTAGGCAGGTATTTGGACTTCTTCTAGCAGCAAAAAGAAGTTTTACCTAACGGATATATTCAATTTGATGAAGCAGTGGGATGATTGCCTAAATGCTCAATGTGATTTTGCATGACTGACATACCAAATCTTGAACAAAAAACTTTTTGATAGCTTCTTATATATTTCATTTCCTTCCGTATAACAAAAAAAATAAATAAATGGTATAAAATAATAAAAAAGCAAACAAAGATGGTTAAATGCAAAAATGGTTAGCCCAAATGGTTTTTATTTTAGATTCTTTTTTATTTTTGCCTAACAATGTTTGTTTATAAATATATATAGATTGAAACAACTACTTTGTTGAGCCCAATTTAAAATGAACCTCGTTTTTGACGATAAATATTGCAGTGATAAAAAAGAAAAATACATATATAGGAATACTGCATCCAGAGTAGCAAGTTGCTGATGAATGTTCTGATCAACTAATATACAGTAAAACAGTAAACATTGGATAAAATATTTTTCTAATATTTAAATGTTTAAATTTTTACTGAACTAAAGGCTAGATCATGTCCTGTGTTGTAGTCTTTAATCATAAAATGTGAAAATTAAAAAAAAAAAAATTGATAATTATAATTTTAAGTAATATGGATATGTGATTCCTGCTTTAAAGTTGCATTTCTACCAGATACAATCTTTACACGAGATTTCAGATAAGCTTTAATCTTGGGAAAGAAAAAGAAATATCTTAATTGTGATTATTTAGTTAAGAAATAAATAACTAGACTGATTAAGGTTTGTTATTCAGCTTATAGTTTTTGAAAATAAAATTTTTTCTTAAGCCTATTGTTTTAAAAACAAGAAAATGGAAAATAAAAATAAATGGAAAATAATAAAACCCAGTTCAGTATATATTCTGAATAATAGAAGAAAGATATTGCCTTATATATATATATATATAACTTTAAAATGTTTCTAGAATTGAGATTTTAAATTATCCTAAATTGGAAAATGTTATTAAATGCAATCATAATAACTATCAAAAGTATACTTAGAAATATTTATAAAATTTCATTGTTTAAAACAGTATTGCTTTACTTCATATTGAAAATAATATATAATATAGCGTAAAAACTTATTACCGTGAAAAATATATTAAAATTTAATTTTTGTTGATTTTTACGGTATATTATTTATATTTTCTAATGTTACAAACACCATACTATTTTAAAGAAATAGAACATCTATTATTAGTATTAATCACTTTTAGAATGCCCATTTATGATGGATATACATATATACAGTAGAATCTCTGTAAGTCGAACTTCAAGGAGACGCCAAATAATTAGAGTTATGGAGGATTTCTACTTACGCGGATTTTGTAAAGAAATATTCGACTTGTAGAGGTTTAGATTCTCTCTTATTTTGAGAATTATAAGTTTCAGATTCTTTCTGACTTATTTTGAGTTAAGTAAAATGAATAAAAATTCAAGTTACAGAGGTAATAAACATGTTTATTTGCAACTTAAAAGTTATATTATGTACTAGAATAAAAAATCAAAATAATTTCGAAACAACCTTAAAATTAAAAATATTATGTATTAAAAAGCCAATTATTTATTTATTTGCTTTAGACAATTCGATCGTTCTCTATCTATCGCTAGAGTTCAAATGAAATCAATAGCAATAATAAGAATTATAAGAATAAGAATTATAAGAATAAGAATTATAAGAATAAGAATTATAAGAATAAGAATTATAAGAATAAGAATTATAATAAGAATATTTAATAGAATTGGTTATTCTATTTACTGTATACTCATACATTGTTTTCTAAGAAACCATGACGTGCATTGTCGGCAAATCCTTAAAGTCGGTAACTTATTTTACTTCGAGCTATAGAGGTAATTAGTTTCAAATAATAGAGTTGTAAAGGTTGTAAAATGATCGAGATACAGAGGTCCAATTTTTTTTTCGAGTTACGGAGAGAAAAATATATATCAAAATGGCTTGTGGGGATTGACTAATTATTTCGACATATAGAGGGTTGAAATTTCGAGTAATGGAGGTTTTGGGGCTTGAAGGGAAGGGAACAAAAAAAATTTTCGAGTTGTGGAGGTTTTCGACTTATCGAGGTTCGACTTAAAGAGGTTCTACTGTATTAAACTTTAAAAGCATTAAAATGTTTCTTATATTGAGATTTTAAATTATCCTAAATTTGAAATTTGTATTATTAAATGCAAATCATAATTATCTGAAGTAGATTTAGAATTATTCATAAAATTTTATTATTTTAAAACAGTATTGCATTACTTCATATTGAAAATAATATATAATATACTGTAAACATTTAAAACTGAAGCTTCATGATTTTAAAGTACACCATCCCTTTAATAGATGATCACAAAGTTTTTTTTTAGGTTTTATATCCACAGGAATAATAAAATCTAATTTGATTAAATTTACTTTTAGAATGAATTTATTTGCACTTGTTAATGTTTGAGTGTTTTCATACTGGTCAATTTTTAACTTTCTTTCACTTTATTTTATAATGGAAATTAGGAATGATGTTAACTTTTTTTCGATACTCATTAAAAGGAGTCATAATTATTTCAAAAACACATGTTGTTAGTTTTTTCGAAGCAAATTATGAGACTTTGTTCTTGTTTATTGCTGAACTTTTTATCTCTATGCAAAATGTAATTACACTCACACACCACAATAATTACTCACAATGATAACTTAACAAACACATTTATTTAAAGTAACAGCCATAGCCACTCGCAGCCATGCTGTTTCACTCTTGCCGATCAGGCACGACACTAACACTTGAGTTCTGAGCACGCAGGCGCATACATACACTTTTTTTCGCCGCTAGGGTATCACGCGCGTAGGAGCGAATATATCGCTCGGCAATGATATGTTCACATTCAACCACTTTTAGAATTCAAAATATTCACAAAATTTTCAAATTATTCACTATATATACTGAACAAGAGAAACAAATAAGAAATACACAATATAAAAATATATTTTCCTTAAAACATTCACAAAATGAGCTGATCATAAAAATACACAATATAAAAATCAATTTTCTTCATTAACACTAGTTAAACGTACGACGTTAATTACTGGCCTTTTATACATGCCCTTTTTATCTTTTAAAGTAACCACTCTTGTTACTTTATCTTCACCTGGATGAATTTTGATAATTCTGGCCAAATTCCATTTTAAAGGACAATAATTATCAGGATTTTTAACTAACCCCAAATCACCTTCTTTTATATCTACTTTACCGTTAGACCATTTAGGCCTATTTAATAACTTATTTAAATATTCCGATGACCATTTTTTTTTTTTTGAACCAATTGCCAACGGCTCAATCGATTCATAAGAGTTTCACTAAAATAAGGTTCAGGCAATGCAACTAAAGATGACCCATTTAAAAAATGTGCAGGGTTAATGCTACAACATCATTTGTATCACTTGAAAGTGGGCAAAGGGGTCTAGAATTAAGAACTGCCGCAATTTGAACAATAAGAGTTAAAAACTCTTCATAGCTTAAAACTGTTTTTCCTACAATACGTTTCAAATGGTATTTAAGAGATTTGACAAGAATACCGATTTGATTCCGATACCGCTAGATTAAGTTTTTCTTTCTTTATATTAAGTCTATCAGCACATTCTCTAGTTATACCCCCTAATGGTCCGACAATCTGATAATATCAGAAACCAACTTAAAACTATTAACGAATCAAAATCACTCTCTCTGGAGAACTCCTTAAAATCTACTCTAAAGACTCCGACGAACACCGAAAAATAACACAATTCCTTAAAAATTCTAAAATGGACTTCTTCCTCATTACCTCCCCCGCAATGAAAGGCCCCTTAAAGTAGTTGTTAAAGGACTTCTCCGCACCACCCGCTCCACTGAAATCGAACAAGAACTTTCCGCCCTTAAATTTACTAACCCTAAAGTAACTCAACTCACTAATAACAAAACCAAAACCCCAATTGCAGTCTGGTAAATTGTTCTTCCAAAAACCAAGGAAAATGAAAAATATTCGAGCTAAATAAGCTACTCTATCTCAGCGTAAATATTGAACAATTCAACCGCCCCCAGGAGCTACACAATGCTATTCATGTAATCGATTCCACCACAACTCTGCGAACTGTTTCAGCACCCCACGCTACTTAAAAATACGGAGATGCTCATCCCACTAAAGACTGCCCAATCAGGGAAAAAAATTGAAAACCCCCGTTGTATCAACTGCGGACTGATCGTCCACCTCGCTGCTTGGCGCGGCTGCCCCAAATTCCCTAAACCACGAATCCCCCACAAAATCCCACTAACTGCCGCAATATCACCCCCTCCCGACAAGTCTCCTCTAACATCTCTTTCGCCAATATTGTGGCAAGTAACATCACCCCTCAAAACACTTCCGCTCAAATTCCTAACCAAAACACTTCATTTCCTTCTCCTAATAATAATACTGAAATCTATCAACTACTATTCATTCTTAAAGAATTCGCTCAACTCTTCTCCTCAGACGGCATCCAAACCATGTTCAATAACCTTCAAGCTGCCACCACCAAAGAAGATAAATTATTCGTCATTCTACATGGATATTCCTCAACAAATCTAATTAACGTCTGCTCTCTTCACTGGACAGTTACTCATTCATTTTATTTCTCTCAAATGTATTTTTTAATTATTTTCATCACTTATTATTATAATAATATTAATTAAAAAATAAAAAAAAAACCTCACTCCAATAAACTTTCTTTTAGTATTTGGGCAAGATTCCTTTTTAGTCTTTACCGCTTTCTTTCCCCAGCAATGCTCTTTCACCTTTCAATGGACAATCCAAGATAGAAGCAACGACTGTTGCGCAGCCACGGAGCTCCAACAAAACACAAATCATCATCTCTAGTTATAAAACAGGCCATTGAACTCTGATCTAAGAGCGCTCTCACTTTGCATGAATGTTCTGAATTATTACCTAAATAACATTGAGCTGTTTGGATCCACTTGGCACATAACTCGTAGCTGCAAATAATTTATTACTATTTCATCAGCGGGTTTAAACTCTTGAGCTGTGGGGAAAACGAGGTATTGGAACTGATTTCATTACTTTCTTTTTTATACGATTCATCGGGCTTCTCTGCTCTTTGCGTGGGTCATTAGTTAGATCTTGAAATGCAGTATAATGAAAAAAACCTGAAGATTAATTTATAGAATATAGAAATTTTTGAAAGATATTTAAAGTACTCTAATAAAAATTATGTCTTCGTGCTAAAATTAGTAAGTATACTGAATTAAGAATATGAAGGTTATTATTTAAAATAATACTTGAATTAAAATGAAAATTGTAATGCAATTTATGTATAGAATCTTAATTGAAAAACAGAAGGAAATATAATACAAAAATTTAGATTGCTTAGTAGTAGAATTTTTGCATATTTTCCATCTTTCAGTGAAGCAATTCACCCTACCCCTTTTAAAAAATCAAATAGCATAGTAACCCTTCGGAGGATTTATTTTAGTTAAAAAAGATTTCTTATTTTCGAATAAAAGTTCACTGCGTAGTTTCGCAAAAAGCTTATAAAGTATAAATGGTCATATATTTGTTAACATGTTATTTATTGCAAAAAAGCTTAAATAAAACTAATTATCATTTCTTCATTTCTTTATATTTGATATGTATTTGAAGAGCTTTAATAACACTTATCTTCCTATTTGAAAAATAATAAATGATAATAATAAACGAATAATATACTTTATTGCGTAAATTTTTAAATATATGTTTTTGTTTTTGTAGGAAAATAATTCAATTTATTAACAGCGAATTTTTATTTTAAAAACCCCAATATTTATGTCATTTCTAAACTAAAAGAACTAACTACTAAACTACATTTGGCAACAAGTAGGTGAGAAATATATTTATGATCGAAATAAATAATCATATTACGAATTTGAATGAAAATTAAATTTGCTCAAGTTGAGTTACTAAATATAAATGCGAAATTATATATTTTTAAAATAAATATATTATGAAAGCAAAAGTTAGAACATAAACCTGACAACCGAGTGTCTAGCGCTCTGGTGAATCGGTGCTACAGGTGACGGACTCGAGTACCGGCGGGGCCAGATAAAAAGTAAAAAAAATTTTATACCTTATATTTGTTAAAAACCACATTACTATTAATTTTTTACAATCGGGATCTATTCCAATTAAAACCGATATCATAATGTATATATTTTTATACGAATTTATTAAATCATTTTTAAAATGTTATGCTTCGACTGATTTTCTAAACTAAAGTATATCTTTTCTAAAACTTTTTTTTTTTTTCTAATGCAGATGACAAATAGACCGTGATCTTTTTATGCCATAAGGGGCTGCACAGACGTTACTCACTTTACATTACACAGGGGGCGCGTGTAACTTGAAGATAAGCCACGGACGCAGAGTAACAATGCCCCCGCAACGCTCTACGATCCTGTTAGGACCGGGACCTAAGGTTTAAAGTGGATTCCGAACCACTACAAACACCCATGGCAACGCCGGGATTTGAACCCGATACCTGTGGTACCGAGCGCCAGCCACTCGGCCATCAGGCCCATATGCTAAAACTTTATCGATGTAAATTTATTATTTTTTAAATCTGTTGTACTCAGAATACTTGCTTTATATTTTTTACTAATATGTAGGAGACATTTACTAGAATTTAAAAACTCAACCCTAACTATCTGAAAAATTTACAAATTGCATAACATATTAAAAGAAACTTGTTCTTGAAGATCAATAAATTTTATATTGTTAAAATGATTAAATTAACATCTTCAATGAAGATTAATTTGACCTGAGGTCATTTGTCCCTCAATAGTAGATATGTAGTAGAATCAACGTTACCCAGGATGTACCATGGAGTTTATACACTGCATCCAAATTTTGAATAGTTTTGCGCAGTTTTGAACAAACACTGCAAGGGCGGCATTTGGTGGGTATACACCCTCCTCTCTATTTCTTTGAACTCAATGGAAAGACTTTCCCTCCTATTTATCGTACCAATCCCTAGTATAGAAAAGGGGGCCCTGAATGGCCGAGTATCTGGCGCTGCGGAGCTCGGTGCCATAAGTTTCGGGTTCGCGTCCCGGCGGTGTCATGGATGTTGGTAGTGGTTCGGAACCCACTTTGCCGTAGGTCCCGGTCTCATATGACCACAGAGCGTCACAGAGCGCAAAAATTCCAGCCCAGAGCTTTAGACTTCTCACCCACATCATTCCCAAACTGTAAAAAGGGCAACTCAGCTCTAGGCACAGTGATGTGGTGTGGTGTAGTAGTGTAGACACGGAATTTTAGTGTAGATTTCGAACCAAGCTCCCTTAGTTCAAAACCCAACTCGCTGTCCACTAGCTGACCCCAGTCTTATTAAACTGCCCAAATCGAACAGTGGTAACGTTTGCAGCTAGCAGAGCACTAAGGTTCGAATCCGCTGGAGATATTGCTGAAGTCACTGTTTTCAGAAACGAGAAGACTCTATGGCTAATGCGAAAATGCGTGTAAAACCGTCTCGCATCGATTGCTAGACTGCCTGATGGAAGTTTCTGAGTTTTCTCTCATACGACACTCAAATGAAAGGCAGTAACCCCTAAAAGTCCTCTCGGAAGGCACTCTCCTTCTCAATTACTCGTCGGTGGATTGTTCATGATATACATGAGGCTCACTCACTGATGTTCCACAATCACCTTTTGAACTGGTAGGAGGCTACATAGTCCTAGGTACGGCATTGGTAGGTGTGGAGAAAAGAAGAAAATTTTTAAAAAATTGTATAGAAGTTTTATTAAATAGAAGTTTTATTAAATTTTTAAAAATTGTATACATAAAAATAATAATGCGCTGTTGATATCTCTTCACTATATATTTAACATTTGTAATTTTTTAATTAAAAAGCCAGTTGATTCTAACGAAAAATTATTGTATGTAATTTCAAGAATAAAATACCTGATTTTTCTGTTTTGCCTCAAAATTAAAATGGAATTAAAGTAATTATAAAAAAAAGATTAATATATTAAAATTATAAACTTTATTAATTATAACAAAGTAATTCTGATCAAAAAAAATTTTTCTCAAATTTAGCTACCTATTTTCCCATTTATTAACTTTTTGGTTAATTATCTTTGATATGAATTCAATAATTTGATGTCCGAACTACTAGATTAGGGAGAGAAATGTTGGATTGATAGAAAATATCCATCATAAATGAGATGAAGGGAGAAAGAACTCGGAGGGGGGTCAAAAGAATTCCCCTCATGGCTTTCATGGAATACGATCCTGACCGTTTATTTGCTCAGCTGTACATACACAGATATTAATAACTTACATGTCATAAACATACATGTAACAGGACATAAACTTACATAACTCTTACATGACATGACATGTTACATGTCATGTCATATTCTAAAGGATATCTAAGAATATATTATCTAATTTCCCTTACAAAGAATACATACGGAATGCGGAATAAAATAATATCATTGAATTTTTAAATTATCATAATTTCCTTCCCACAATCCCTGGATTATAAGTTAAAAAAGAATTTTGAACTATAGGCCTCTGCGTATAATCTGTAGAAATGCTTTTCGGAAGTTGCGTAAAAGTCATTCGCAGAATAAAGAATCAAAAAACTTTACAGAAAAAAAAAAAAAAGATAAGTTCATTAATTATTGTGATACTGATCAAGATTTTCAAGTCTCTAGAAAATATATAACAATTAGAATTCGTCGAAAAATTATCATCTACTTTTTGTTTTCACTATAGTTCTTAAATGTATATCTTCTCTCCGATTTCCATTATCTTAAATGTATCGCAATTTATTTTATTGCGGCATCAAAAGCACTTTTCAGAAGTGAAAACATTTTGTTAGTTTCATGACATGGCAATGAAAAAAAGAACTTGATTGGTACATGGCACGTTACAGAACAACCATAAATCAAGCCCAACAGAAATCAAAACATTTTTACAGAAAGGAGGCCAAGTTAATAAGTAGTGATATTAATTAAGATTTTAAACTCTGTAGGACAAACGAAGATTACAATCGTTGGAAAACTATCGTCTCTTTTGTTTTCGCTACATTTCTTGAATGTATATTTTTTCTTCTGATTTCCTTTTCTTAAATTTATAGCATTTGTTTTTTTATTGTGGCATCAAAAGCGCTTTTCAGAAATGAAAACATTTTTGTTAGTTTTATGACATGCAATGAAAAATAACTTGATTGGCACAGGGTACATGAAAAAACAAGCTTGAATCAAGTGCAACAAAATCAAAAACATTTTACAGAAAGGATAAGTTAATAAATAACTATGATACTGATCAAGATTTTAAGCTATGGAGTACAAATGAAGATTACAAATCGTCAGAAAATGGAAATTGAATGAAAGATAATGAAGTGGTTGATAATTTTACTTATCTTGGTACAAACATTAACACTCTAAATAACAAGAGGTATTGAAATAAAAAAGGCATATTCTTGCAGCTAATCGCTGTCTCTATGATCTAAGAACTTTCTTAAAATCAAGATTAATTAAGAGATATACAAAAATTATATGATATAAAGCAATCATTAGACCTGTGTTCACCTGAGACTTGGACTTGGACTAAATCACATGCTGAACAGTTGACTATTTTTGAGCGAAAGGCCATTAGAATTATGTTTGACGATGTGAATGAGAATGGATTGTACAGGCAAAGACGTAATTTTGGAATTATATAGGTTGTTTAAGGAGGCAAATATAATTAAATTCATCAAGATAGGACGTGTGAGGTTTGGGCCACATCTGCCGAATGGACCCCTCATTCTTGACATTTAGAGCATTCAACTATATATCTTTGGAACTTGAACTATAGGTAGGGTCAAGTTGAGATAGAAAGATTATGTGGAGATAGATTTTAAAGTTTTAAGAGTTACTAACCGGAAAACTGTCGCAAAGAAGAGATTGGATTGGAAGAAGGTTCTCTGGAAGACCTTGACCCACCATGAGCTAGATAGTTAATAGAAGAAGAAGAAAACTTTCAGTCACAATCAAAATTGTCACTATAATGTATGTAAATATCACAGTATGTCCATCTCTATAGAGATGATTTGCAGCAATGACTTACAGTGTTTACAAGGCATATAAAATATCTTTTCTTTAAAAATACTGCTTCAAATTAGCATTTGTCGATTACTTCTTGTGTTATTCACATATATAATTCCTATATCGCAAAATTTCAATTGCTTTGTTGATTTCTGTGATAATTTGAATCATATTCTAACAAAATACAGTTTTAGCGCCTTCGTTGCTGCCATATTAATTAGAGTTGTGAGATGGAGCTTTTGTCATTTACAAAATATCAATGCGATTTGAATAAATTTTCAAACAAAATCCATAGTTGAAGCATGCTACTCTCTCGAGCAATGGATAAGGTGCAAGGAATCTAAGAATTATTCATTCAATATAGAAATTTTAGAATCTGTGTAAAAAATTTGTACTCAAAATATAAATGACAGCTTCAATGCAATACAATAATATCTTCTTTTGGAGGAATGATGTGAAAGAGACGAAAACTATGTATTAATAAGCGAAACTCATTGCTGAAAACTGGAATTTTTTTTGAACTCAAATCATTTAAAAAAGTAGTAAAATATTATAAAGAGACATCAATAATTAGATTTAACAAGCTAGTTTGGACAAATAAAAGCTTCAATGCTATAAAATGAGAGATTTGTACAAAAATTATTTACATTTTTGCTTACACAATTATATTTATGGGGTTTTGTAATCGTGGTTCCTCCTACACACTGGCAAGAGCGTCCCCCCTGTGGCGTTCAGAGAAATAGTTAGTCGGCCTGGAGACTCTGCCCAGAGACTGTACCCGCAACCTGCGCTTGATGAGAAACGTATAGTTTATAGTCCGTCTGTTTACTGGCAGATTTCGAGACAGGAGATGTTTTATTTTTACGGGGTAGGGTTGTCAACCCTCCGCCTAAAAGCCATATCAGACTGGGACTCAAACCCGAAACTTGTGCCACCAAGCTCTAGTCACTGGCCACAGGCCCTATATAAAGTCCCTAATGGTATTCAAATTGAATTGAATTTAACCTGGGAAAAAAAAAAAAAAAAAAAAAAGGAATTTGCGCCATTTAAAGAAAAACAAAGTTTAATATTAATTTTGCTGGTTCTCTCCGTATAGGTCATTACTTTTGAATACCTTTAGCCTGGTCTCCTTGTATGTATATATATATATATATAATAGAAAATTATAACTAAATAAAGGAATCAAATTTACGGATCATTCATATGAAGCTCAGCACTGAGTGCTGCTCAACATAGAATCATAAATTTCTATAAACATTCACATGCTTATTTAATTTACTATTGAAATTCAAATTATGTAGAAATATATATATATATATATGATGTTTTTATTTTATTTAAATACCAATAATCATAATCTACTTTTTATTTTTTTAAGATTTTTTTTTTTTATTTCAGAGATTAAAATTTTTTTCATCAACTCAATAATTAAAAAAAAAAAAAGGATTAGGCAATTTGTCTATTTGTTAAGGTGAATGTCTTAAATTATGCATTGTTTATTACTTTTTACTTAACAACTGTAGCTAAATCAGTATATTTTATGTGTGGCAGAAATCTGGTTTCGACGGCTTTTTTCATTTAGGTTGACATCCCTGGTCTAAATGTGAAGATATTTTATGAATATTGTTTTACTCTTCTTGATTATACAATTACAATTACAATTAAATAATCCACTACATCTTAAATTTACTTCCGCAAAGATAATGTATTGAATTCATCAGCTCGATTGAAAATGCTAGTTATTAAAACTATTTCAATTTCATGAAAGATAAGAAGTTTTAATAAGCTTCTAAAACATTATTAGTGAACAATTTTAATGGTAACTTAATTTCTCAGAAATAATAAAAAAAAAAAAATTAGGTTTTCACAAGAATAATAAAAATTTGAGAAAAACAGCTAATTTAAACTGTATACAGCAGCTTAAAACTGCATTCAAGTTAATATATAGAAGTTAATTTTAAAATGCTCAGAATAAGTAAGTGCTTAAAATTTTAAAATATATAATCCTAAATAATAAATAAATAATATCATAACCACCTTAAAAATATAAAATTTAATATATATGTATTTTTTTTTTTATAGTAAAATATAATGTAAACTTTGCGGAAAATCTCTATAAGTAAAAATGCTTAATGAATAGTCAAGTGGGCTTATAATTTTATCTTCGCCTCTCATTATATATACTCATAACTCATTATATATATTATATATACTATCGTTTATATATCGCGCTGGGGCTTGGGCTTGACTTGTGCTCTGGCGCTCAGTGGCACAGGCCTCATTTTCTTTAGGTTCATATTGGCATCATGAGGGGCTGAATGGCCGAGTGTCTAACGCTCTGGCGCTCGGTGCCACACGGTTCGAGTCCCGGCGGTGCCATGGATGTTTGTAGTGGTTCGAATCCCCTTTTAAACCATAAGTCCCGGTCTAATATGACTATAGAGCATAGGGGTGACAACCTTACCCCCGTAAAAAGAAAAACATCTAATGACTAGAAATCTACTAGTAGGCAGACGGTCTTGCGCACCATAGGGTATAAATATATAATTTAATATTTGTGCACTTATTTTAATAGTGGAAAATATAAACTAGTAACGGTGCTTAATGAATAGTCAAGTGTGCTTATAATTTTATCTCCGCCTCTTCATTATACATTATATATATACTATATCTCATTATATATATATATATATATATATACCATCAGTTATATATCACACTAAATTCGATTGCCAATTACTGAATTTCACTTATTGTCCAGCTATCATCTTTATAAAACCACCTTCTAAAACTCAAGCGTAACTAAAATAGTAGACCTAATTTGCAAACTAAAAATTAAAAATAGATATTTTCAAGTTTTCCATTATTTTTTACAAAATTGATGAAAATCATCATCATTTGAAGCAGCTTTTATAATTTTAGAATGACAATTATCACAATAATTCTACTGTCAGATTCAAAAATTGTTCACAATTTTTTATCATAATATAATCATTTTGTTAAAAACAGGTTGAGTTAGATATAGTCAAATTATAATCTATACATATGGCGTCATATGCCGCATTACGATTCTTTTTATACAATCTAACATGTATTATCTTTTCATTGGAAATAGCTACAATGAGAATTGTGATGTGGGTGCATTTTAATAGTAAATAAATGGTTAAAAAGATCATATTTGTTATTCAATATTTTCAGAATTGAAATGTTGTTTATTGTTAGCATTATAGAAACAATAAATTAATTAGAATATAATATTCCAGATGTAAATATTCAAGACAGTGTAATAATCTACAGAAGTGTTATGCTTCTGCAAAATTTTAGTATGAATTGTAACTATAATATAATACATTCATATGCTTATCAAGTTAACCTATGGGGGTAACTAATACATTTAAATCGTATATCATGGAATATTATATATATATATTGCAAATGTACAGAATAGTAAATGTATAAAGAAAATTAAAAAAGGTTATGGGCAAGGCATTTTTTGAGAAACATAATCAGCTTATATAACAAGACCATAATAGTATTCGCAATGTATAAATTTTGTTGTGTTTCCTATTTAGTCACAACTAAATTTTATCCTAAAAACCAAAAAACATTATTCAAACATATTTTAAACATTATTCAAAATCTGAAGTGCTTATAAGCTACAGGAAAGAAATTGAAAATTATTAGACATACACAAACATTAAAAGCAAACAGCCGAAACTGTAAAGGCAGACTTAAAAAATACCCATATATACAAAACAGGGCTAGAAATAAGTATTCTAGAAAAATGGAATGTTCGAAACATAAATATATACCACAAAACTACATAATAGCAAATGCATAAGAAAAAACAAAAGAATGGACAGAAAAGGCATATTTGCGAACCACAATCAGTTGGTCACAATAGTATTCGATATGCATGAATGTTGATGCATTTCCAATTAGTACCATAAAAAATAAAAAAAGAAAATTGAAATGTATTCATTCAAGATCTGAAGTGTGTATGAAATACAGGAAAGAAATTGAAATTATTAGACAAATACAAACATTACAGAGTGAACAGCAAAACTGTAAAACATATTTAAAAAAAAATATGCATATATACAAAACAGGCTTAGAAACAAGTTGTTCAGGAAATCAACAAATAAATCATAAGAGATTAATTATATTATCGTGAATACGGCTTTATCAAGGAATGTATACCCTCAGAACATTTAAATCGCATAATTTTTGATCGCTAGATAAGTGCCACCAAATCTGAATAAGATTAAGCATTTCTGTATAAATATATATATATGAAATTTAGTTCTTGACATCTATATGAATAAAAAGTTTTTTATTAACAGAAACTTGTTTTTTCACAAAATTTCCTATCCTCTTTTGAGAAATAGAATTAATCAACAGGTTTTTCTAAATCTATATTAATTTTTGTATAAAAAATTATAATTTTTTTAACTGATATGAAAATCTATTTCTTAAAAATATTTGTTTCATGGAAATACAATCGTTTCATTCAAAAATCAAATGAATCATTTTACACTGTAAGAACATTACATAAACATCCAATTTTGTTAAATGAAAATGCATTGATATCAATATTTTATAAGAATACTTAATCTTCACAAAAATATTTTTGTAAAATTTAGTGGAATAAAAATGTAAAATTTTGTAAAATAAATAATATTCACAGAAGAGGCTTTTTGATTTTCGTCAAATTCGTGACAATACTAAGGAAGGCTAACAATTTGTTTCCTTATTTTAATTACATAATGGAAAAGCAAATAATGTTGCCATCAACTTATCATAGCAATTTGTTTCATTAAAAAAAATAATGAATCATTTTACTGTGTAGGAACATTGCATAAAAATCACATTTTTTAATTGAAAATGTATTGTAATCTGTATTTATAAGAATACTCAATCTTCACAGAAGTACTGAAGGGGCTTTTGATTTTCATCAAATTAAAAAAAGAAGTTCCTACATTTGAATTACAAAATGAAAAGGCAATGCTGCAATTTATTATGTTCCTACATTTTTAATTAATTATTTTTAAGGGGGTACAAAAATATGAAAATGCATTGCAATCTTTACAGAAGTAATGCTGATTTTCAATTATATTATGATAATCGTATAATTGTTTCATTTTAATTATTTTACTATGTAGGAGCATTGCATAAAATATCATTAAAAATCTATATTTTATAAGAATAATCAAATTTGAAGAGACTTTTGATTTTCATCAAATGTGTCACATTAAAAAAAGTGGGCTAACAATTTGTTTCTACATTTAAATCACAAATGAAAAAGCAAAATAATGCATAAAATATCAAAAAATTTGTCAATTGAAAATGCATTGCATATCTATATTTTATAAGAATAATCAATCTTTACAGAAGTATTGAAGAGACTTTTGATTTTCATCAAATGTGTCCCATTAAAAAGTAGGCTAACAATTTGTTTCTACATTTAAATCACAAAATGAAAAGCAAATAATGTTGTCATTATGTTATGATAGTTGTATAATTGTTTCATTAAAAATTAAATTAATTATTTTACTATGCAGGAACATTGCATAAAATATCAAATTTGTCAATTGAAAATGTATTGCTATAAATTTGTTTTCATATTTGAATAACAAAAACGGAAAAGCATATATTGTTGCCATCATCTTATGATAGTAGTATAAATGTTTCATTGAAAAATTTACTGAATCATTTTATTATATAAGAACATTGCATAAAACACCAAATTTGTTAATTAAAAATGCATTGTTATCTATATTTTTATGAGAATACTTAATCTTCACAGAAGTATTGAAAAGACTAGTGATTTTCATCAAATTCAATTGTTAAACTAGCAATTTGTTTCCACGGTTGAGTTATAGAATTAAAAAGCAATTATTTTCGCCATCTTCTTATAGATGATGATGAAAAGAAATGTCATTGATTTATCCGATTTCCAAGGTCATAAATGATGATTGATTTCTAGAGAGAACTTATTGTGTGATTTTTTACTTAAATATTATAATATCGTGATTTAAAACTGAGAAATGTAAGTTCACTAATCAGAAGTTATTTTTCTCTTATATGACATATTAAATGCCCGAAACAAAACAAAAGAGTCTTGCACAAATTAAACAACGCTTCGACATCAAATCGACAATCGCTCACTATTGTTAAATAGTCTTTCCAAGTTATTTTCCAAAAATTAATTCTCGCAAATTTTGTATTATTTTTGAGAAATCTTATAATTAACCATTTGCAATTTTAAAAACAACATTTATCTACATTTTCATTACAATCTACATTAACTACTACAATCTACATATCTAAAATCTGAAAAGCAGAGAACTCAACAACATATTTCTCAAAAAGCACTTATGTTAAAAAACGTTATGAATCATGATGGAAACTTCAAGTGATTCAAAGTAAAATAAATGTTATGAAACATGATGGACACTTCAAGTGATTCAAAGTAAAATAAATGTTATGAAATGCAATGAATCTAACAAATTAACAAATTCAGACTTACTATCTCTCTCTTTCTTCTTTCTTCTCTGGATTCAAACTTTTTTTACACAGTTCAGCTTTAAACCCGCCTTGAGGTGCTCTGTTGGGGTCTTCTTGTGCCAGCAAATCCATGAGATAAGCGATATAGCTGGTGGCAAGTCTCAGAGTCTTAATCTTGGATAGTTTCGTGTCCGATGGTACATTCGGAATGCATTCGCGAAGCTCCGCGAAAGCATTGTTGATGGACAGAGTCCGTCGTCTTTCCTTGCGGTTAGCCGTCACTCTTCTTTTAAATCCCGCTCGGTTCTTAATCCGTTGCCGATGCAATTCTGACCGCTGCCAAATTCCAAGGAATTGTCCGGACCGAATGACCAACCTAGGTAGGAAGTGTCAACGGAAGGGGAAGAAGCAACACCGGAAAATTCGTACCGATTGCCGTAGAAGTGTTGGGGATAAGCCGTCTCCGTACTGCGAAAGGTTTGCTGGTAATTTCCCCACCAGGCTCATGCTGTATGTAGACTGCGGGGTCCGAAGAGCTCTGGTTAGTCTCACTCGTTGCAGGGATTAGACTCCACCCACTAGATAAAGGCGTGGCCACCGCATGAAGGGAATCAGTGGGCCATGGAATGGAAGAAGGGAGCTGAGTATGGAGTGCAATGGAGATATGTAACGACGCGACTTGATTGGGTTTATGTGCCCGCTTAGAAAAATATTTCAATCACAAGGTAAAAGGATTATTAAATTAGAAAGCGCACGGTTTCATCAATTTGCTATCTATGTTCTTACAGGGTATGTTTGGAGTTGAGACTATAATTTTAATAATAATAATAAAATAATTTACTATCAATGTTCGGAATAATGGAATAAAATTCCAATCCATTTACTATCTATGCTTCATCCAATTTACTGTCTATGTTCTTACAGGGTATGTTTGGAGTTGAGACTATAATTTTAATAATAATAAAAATAATAAAAGGAATTACTGAATTGGACTAAAATCGAATTGGGGGGTTCTAAAGATACATTTCAAATAATATACGCGTAAGATACTAAGTAGCTTGTATTTTTCATTTTCTTAGAAGATTTATTTTTAACCGAAACCCTGAATTTTAATCGAAGTTAATTATTTAATCCTCTCTAAAATAAATCACAGTAATTTTTTAATAAAAATTGTTGGAAGTCCTTGTCAGTAATTTTTTTGAAAAAAAAAGAAAATAGGCAAGATCAATTTGATTTGCATCTTAATTATTTACTGTACGTTAATAATTTTCTAAATTTAATTATAAGGAATTAACTTTGAATGAAAAATAGTTTAAATTTTAAGCAACTTTTTTTTTTATATCAAGGAAGAGTTTTTTATTCGATTTTGTTGCAGTTCGATAGGATCTCAATTCGAATACGTTCGATCGAATAATTTCAGAAGTCTTCTAAGCATTCTAAACAAGAGACCTGTAATTTTATATTCCTCTTTAACTTTCTTAAATCAAGGAAGAACTTTTCATATGTCTGCGTTTCAATTCGATAAGATCTCGATTCGAATACATTCTGTCGAATAATTTACGATGTCTTCTAAGCATTCTAGACTAGAGATCTGCAGTTTTAAATTCCTCTTTAAAATTTTTTTTTTATATCAAGGAATAGCTTTTACATTTGGCTGCGATTCAATTGGATAGGATCTCGATTCGAATACATTCGATCGAATAACTTCAGATGTCTTCTAAGTATTCTAAACAAGAGACATCGAATTTTTAAATTCCTCTTTTAACTTTTATATCAAGAAAGAGTTTTTATTCGGTTTTGATGCCGTTCGATAGAATCTAAATTCGAATACTTTCGAACGAATCATTTCAGATATTTTCTAAGCATTCTAAACAAGAGATCTGCAAATTTAAATTCCTCTTTTACTTTTTTCATATCAAGGAAGAACTTTTCATTTGGTTGCGATTTAGTTCGATAGGATCTCGATTCGAATACGTTCGATCGAATCATTTCAAACGTCTTCTAAGCATGTGACTCAAGAACACTTCAATTTAAAATTTTTTTGTTCCGAGAGTTGTATTGGAATATTGGTGATTTAAATAAGGTATTTATTATTTAATTTTATCTTAAAAAAGTTTTCTTATATTATTATATTTTAAAATATTTTTTTTTCTCTTTCAATTGTTTCCTTCAAAAAAGACTAAATAAAATTGCAGCATTTTGACTTCTAAATTTTGATTCTGAATGTTAAAAATGGTCATGCATTACATTCAATGCTCTTCGTTTTTTTTTTTTTTTTTTTTTCATTTTAATATTCAAAATATAATCACAATTAAACCTTCTCGAAAATTTTAATTTTGAATGATGTGTTCTAAATTATTATTATATTATTTTAAATTTTTCTGCTCGAAAATGTCTGAAAAAAATTGTAGAGCGATCATTGCTGTAGGAGTTTAATTGTTTATATTTGTTATGTTACAACGGGCCTGATATCCGAGTGACTAGCGCTCAGTGCCACATTTTTCGAGTTCGAGTCCCGTGTGTGACATGGATATTTGTATTGGTTCGGAATCTACTTTAAGTCGTAGGTCCTGACCTAATATGACTGTGAGGCGTAGGGCTAATAATCCTATCTCGTGAAAAAAAAAAAAAAAAAAAAAACATCTCCTGTCTCGAAATCTGCCTAAGGTCGGCTGGCCTGGGCCCACCGTGGGGCTGTTGAGGCGCCATTGAGGAAGAAGCTACAATTCACAAATTTTTTCATTACTTTTCTCTTAATCATTATAATTTGATTTTGGGCATTTTTAACAATTGTTACAGGAACTGGCTAGTTGAAAATTGACATTAATATTTTTGAATTCAACGTTTTAATTATTATAAAATTTTATTTCCTTCAACCCACTCAAAATTGTTTCGAAGTAATTATGTTGAAACAGAGTTATTCCTGGAATTTTTTTTTTTTTTTAATTTTTATAATTCCAGTTTTAATAAAATGTGCATATTTTCGATTTATTAGAAAAAAAAAAAAAAAAAAAAAAAAAAATGATCTAAATATATTAAAAAAATATGTTAAGACAATTAACTTCTCTGGTAAATAATAAAATAACATATAAGTAGATTTAATCCAAATCTACATAGATGAAAAATTTCGATTGAACTGAATTTTGAAATTAAAAAAAAAAAAAAATGGAACAAACATTTAAATTCTTCAAGTTGAAAATTACAACAACAAACGTACTGCTATCGAAGAAATTTTCTATGGATGCTCATCTATAGTAATTTAAAACTGTGTTTGAGAGAAATTACCAGTGAATACAAATGAATTTAACGACTTTAATTACAATAGGTTTTTGACATGCATGCATAAAATATACACGTGTTTTTTTTTTTTTTTAATACAGAAGTCATCTTTTATTTCTTCTCTCACTTATAAAGAAAATATCTTTATTAATTAGGCTTTTTTTTATTAAAACTATCTCATAATTTCGGTGACTCACAATATTCTGTTTTTTTTTTTTTTTAGTTTTCCTAAAATTACAATTAAGTTTTCTTTTATTTAAAAAAAAAGATTTTTAGATAGTTATTTTTTTATAGTCTTCTTTTTTATTTAGAGGAAAAGGTAATTCTAAGGTAAAGATATTCTTTATAATTTCCTTACTCAATTCTTCATTACTCAGATTATATATATAAATATAATTCGTTTGACAATTATGTGATTCAGTTGACAATTACATTACCTCAATTGTTAAAATATTTATTATTATTCTTTTATATCTCAATCTTATCTGGGGAAAATCGTATCTTGAAAAACGGAAAGAAGATAGCCTGATATGTGATCCACAACAGAATAGCATGTACAAAGGTCGGAGCATTGCAGTCAATGGTTTCTGAAACAAGGAGACAAGGTGCTATATGTGGCAGCTTGTGGGAGTATTTCATATCGACAGTAGAACGTCCTGGTGGGAGGATGTAGGGCTTTTCTCCCATCCGACTCACAAATATAGAAAGGAACAGAGTTGCTTGTTTAAGATAAGAAAGCAAAATTCCAAAGTAATTTTAAATGGAATGCATTTATCTTATTTTTAAGAATGCATTTATTATTATATCATTTATATAATGATAAATTCATAAAATAATAATAAATAATAAAAAAATGAATATCCTGTATGAATTAAAATTAATTATTGATAATTAATATTCATTTAAATATATTCATTCATTAATTCGTTCAATATATTAATTAATTAATTATAATTTAATAATAAGAATGAATATTATTTATTAATAAATAATAACAAATGAATATCACTTATCTTATACACAATGAGACCCAATGATCTTAATCAAAATAAATGAAATCAAATAAGATAAATAATAAATAAACAAAATAAAATAAAACAATAAATAAATAAATATAGACATTTGGAATTTGTAGTAATTAATTTTATACCAAGAAAGCATGAATGAGCTACAACAGATATATTTTTAAACTTATTTTATTGAGAGTCCAGAGAGTTTCGCCGTTTTGGAGCTGTGTTTATAAACACAAGGATTGATTCAAAAGCGGCGTCCAGACGAGAGCACGAGATTAGTGAGTCGTTCTCGCTCCGATTATTTCCGTCTGACCGCGAGAAACAAGCTACCTTATCTCTCACTGTGAATGACAGCTGGTCAAAAATGGCATCCGCGAGAAATCCCTTTGATGTGCGGGAAAAACCAACTCTGATTGGAGAGAAGATGAGACAATTGGCTCACTCCGAGGGTTCTGTCCATGTATGGTCTAGGAATAAAACACATAGCATTAGTGGACTGTAAAAAAAAAAAAAACACGTCTCTTTTATTCCAAAACCAAACGCACACTGGCGGTGCTACATTTCTTTCTTCCTCCAGTCAGCTCACATCCACGCATACAGGATGTTTACATTATCGGGCGCTGTCTTCTACTATGCACGTGGAGTTATTTATCCATGAGGCAACAGTCCACACATCCATGAGACAAACCGATTTATAATTGTACGCGTGAACGACTTGTTTATCTCCCTACTCTTGTCTGGACGCCATTAAATTTAGCAATTTTACTGTTATGATCAGATAGCTGATCAATAGAGTAATTATACAGAGGTTTAAGTGATATATTTAAATGAAATAATAAGTTTAAATTAACGTTTAACCTCATAATCAGAATTATAGTTTTTTTAGAAGAGAAGTTTGCAACTAATTAGTGATTTCAGACATAAAAATCGATGTTAAATATAGAAAATGCTTCTTGAAAATTACTGAGATAGTGGAGATCTTATCATTTGCTGTCTTTTTCTATTTCCTCTTGAATCCGGCAAATTTGAAGAAAAATAAAAACATTGCTTCAGTCTTGAATTTTGAGATTTTTAACATAACATTGAATCCGAATAGAAGGGTGGTATTACCTCTCAAAGTAGGTAATACCAACCTCCTAGAGAGCAGTGGAATGATCAAGGAGGTAAGTGCACATTAGGGGGAAGGGGAGTTTAATTTAAATAAGGGGGCGTAAAAGAAGAAAATATAAGATTAAAAAAATATTCAATGACGTGAACCAACAATGTCTGAAAAATTTAAGAGTTATCTTAGACCATTGCCTACAGTTTATCGTGGATCATGAGCAATGTTTTTAATTGTATTATCTTAATCATACTTAGTGGAACGTGACTTTACTACGATCATAAATTTGTTAAAAAGGAGAGAGACATGGAAACCAAATGCAAATAGAGAATTTCGGTCATTAAAGATTACTGCTAGCAAAAATTAAAGCGATGATCGATTCATTGATAGCAGAGCATTGAGTTTATCCTTTTATTAAGAACATTTTTAATGTGAACGGCACAGTGGTAACGTGCGCCACTGGTGAGCATTAGGGCTGATGTTCAATCCGTTGGCGGCATTGTTGTAGACACTGTTTCAAAAGCAAGGAGATTCGATGGCGTTTGTGTTCAATATCTTGCCTCGTTAGTCACACTACCTGGTGAAAGTTTACCGGATTTTCTCTCATACAATACGCAAATGCGGGGTAGTTCCCATTAAAGTCTTCCGAGAAGGCACTGCCCTCCTTTCTCAGCGATTCGGAGTCAAGTCAGATTCTCCTGCTCCATCACAACAGAAGCTGCTCTCTTTCCCTCCAACCATGAGTAGACTACTTATGGGGTGTCCGTCCCGCGCTGCCGGACACTTAGGATTAGTAACAACAACAACAAAAAAAAATTCATAATTTTCATTTTCTTATTATCGTTCGTTATCTTAATTGTTTGTGTAGTGCGAATAATTGATTTTAATAAATAAATATGGTTGATTTTAATAAATAATTTTATAATTTCAAGCTTTAAGCTTAGTAAGGGCCTGAATGGCCGAGTAGCTAGCGCTCTGGCGCTCGGTACCACAGGTTTTGGGTTCGTGTCCCTGGGGTTCGTAGTGGTTCGGAATCCACTTTAAGCCGTAGGTCCCGGTCTCATATGACTGTTGAGCGTAGAACTGACAACCCTATCCCTTAAAAAGAAAAACGTCTCGAAATCTACCAGTATGTAGACGGCCTTGGCCCACTATGGGCTGTTGCGTCAATGATGACGAAAATTTCTTATTACCCATAAAATTATGGGTATTGTTTTGGGGAACAGGGCGTTTCATGTCCTTGATCACTTATTCGTGTCCTGACCTCTTTCAATTTTTCTATAATCCTTTCACTAGCTTTTTTTTTTTTTTTTTTTTTTTTTTTTTTAATTTCTTTTACGAGCTAATAGTCATGTAATTAAATGATGTAAAATTGTTCTAAAAGATCGTCTGGTGAAAGCAAATACAATTTTACATTAAAGTGAAAATGATATTTTTCAAGAAAAAGAAAATCGTTTGGAATTCTATATTTTATTTTTATTTTTAAGATTGCTGTTATGCTTTCTGTTTTTCACACTAAATTCTAAATTTTATAGGTAAGCTGTATATCGGCCAATCCGATTATTTGTTTCTTTTATAACAACTTTATTTACTGCGATAGATAGTAGTAGATATAGTAGGGAACTTGTCAATAGTCAGGCCATTTGGTGAGAGTTTTCTGAGATTTTCCCAATACAACATATTAATATTGAGCGCTAAGTAGATATAGAGATAAAAAAGCCACACAAACATTTTAAAATATATTTATTCCTTTAAAGAAAATGGATTTCCAGTTAAGAATTGAGTAATTTTTTTTTTTTCCCGGAAAAGAGACAAATAAGTTTGTGAACCGCTGCTATACACGAACCGAGAAACACGAAATTTGCAACGGCTTACATGATTTGTAAGCGACTTTATTACAAGCCTTGTATTTGCCCGACTCGTGGCACAGTGTTAACATGCCCAGTTAGTGTCACTGCTTTCAGAAACGATATGAATCGATGGAAATTGGGATAGTATGTGTAAAAGCGTCTCTCATTGATAGTCAAGCTGTTAGGTGGGAGTTTTCCAGGTTTTTCTTCCATACAACATGCAAATGTGGAAGAGGTTATCCTTAAAAGTTTCCCTCCCGGAAGTTGCTAACAGGTGGCAATTTTGACATGTGGGAACCTATCAATAGTCAGGCCATTTGGTGAGAGTTTTCTGAGATTTTTCTCAATACAACATATTAATATTGAGCGCTTATCCCTGAAAATCCTCCCAAAAAACAATAATCTGATACCATCCTTCAAGAATCATTCGCCCTGGTGGGTATTCTCCCATCGGTGGGCTGTTCGTGGTATACATACAGTTATATGAGGCCCACGGATTTTCGACAAAAAAGAAATAGCAACCTCATATTTAATATATCTTCCTTGAATGTTGACAGAGAAACTGTGAAACGGATTAAAAGAAATCTATGAAATACATCAACTGATAAATTCATTTGTTATTATGCCTTGTGACAAACGAAAAAAATCGTATCATAAGGTCGGTTGTATCTCTCTCTTGGTCGTTTCGTTTTTTATTAGTCAGTCTCTCTCATATTTGTTAATAGTTAACAATCAATAAATTAAAAAAAATAATAATTGTTTTGCAGATTTTTTTTGTATTCAACTTACTCTCTTCGTGTTAATAGAACACCACCACATAATCCCACTAGTGAGTTTACTGTTTCATTACTCTGGTGTCATCCGCTACAGTCACTACTTTGAAAATCGAGTAGATTCGGCATGGCATATTGACATATTCTAGCATCGAATGATAATGATATATTCTGGTATCGAAAGTCTGACTTTCTGATTAAAGTTTTCTGTATTTTGAAATTTCAAATAGCAACAGCTACTTTTTATTGGAATGTAATCTCCGCAGCGAAAAACCATAAATAGTGTTAGAACGATAAACTAGTAACGTAAAATTCACCTGAGCTAGACTAAGAAGAAAAGTAAAAAACAACCAATAAGGCCAGAGAAGCAACCGAAAGCAATACAATTGATTGTGTTTCACGAACATTCTACGTGACCTCCTTCACATATGATGACACTTTGCATGCGGTAGATGGTGAATAGCACTGAAGCATGTACCATGGCAAGAGGACTCTGTTGAACTTAATATCTGGTGGCATCTTTCAAATGAGATGCAGTTTGCATCTGATTAAATGCGTGCACTTTAGATTTCAGGTACCCCCTCAGCCAGAAATCCATTGGAGTGAGATCGGGGGACCTTGACAGCCATGGAAATACGCCGGGAGACAATTCTGTCACCAAACTGTTGTGTTAAGAAACGCTTGACAGAAGACCTTACAAGTGGGGAGCGCCGTCTTGCATCCGCATGACGTCATACAGAGCATTTCGCTGTAAGGATACCTAAAATCTAAAGTGTATGCACTTAATCAGATGCACACTGCATCTTATTTGAAAGATGCCATCAGACGTCAGATTCAACACATAATCTTGCCGTGAGACGTGTTTCAGTGCTATCGACCATATGTCGCATGCAAAATGTCCTCATATATGATGCTCACGTAGAAAATTTGTGAAACACAATAAAATGTTTTGCTTTTCTGCCCTTATGGCTGTTTTCATTATTCTTCTTAGTCTGTCTAGCACCGATGGCTTTCGTGCTACAAGTGCAGTTCCAACCCACAGGTTTCGGGTTCGAGTCCCGGCGGTGCCATGAATGTTAGTAGTGGTTCGGAATCCACTTTAACACCGTAGGTCCCGGTCTAACATGATCGTAGAGCGTTGCGGGGGTGTTGTTATTCCGCGTTCGTAGCTTATCTTCAAGCTACACGCACCTCCTGGGTAGTGCTAAGTGAGTAACGTCGGTGCAGCGCCTGCCTTAAAGGCATCAAATACAAATGTCTAAGTGTTTGCCAGCTGCATTAGAACAAAAAAAAAAAAGTACCGTTCAAAGCTGTTTATGATTTTTTCACTATGGAGTTCACACATTCCAATAAAAAAAATAGCTGCTGCCATTGGAAATTTTCAAAATAGTGTCACTGTAACCGTAACTGTTAGAGATTAACTGAGAGCATATTTCAAAATACCTTAAATCAAAGTTTCATGCGGTTTCTGTGAATATGACAGCTAGCGGCTCCCTATATCAAGTAAGTTATTATTATTATAATCACCCTGCACAAGTAGATGAATGTAATGCTTCTTTTTACTCCACATAGCTTTAAAAATTTCATGTATTCTAAAACAATTGTTTTGGGTAGATATTGCGTTTTCGCATCGTTTTTGCAACTCAGTAAAAATAAATATTTTTTTATTCCATCTTTTACTTTTGTTCTTTAATTAAACTCTTGTAAGTGCAAAAATTAGATTTTATTCACTTCCTATAAACATATCTTCTTAGATATGTTTGTTTTGAGATCACTTAAAAGAATTTTATATGTTGTTTTATTTTAAATGTTCAGCAATTTAGTTTGATAAAAAAATCCAACTAAAAAAAATCAAGCATTATTTTTTTTTTTACCTCTATTTCCTCTTAAAAACTAAGTGATGATTTTATTACATTCAACATTTTCCTGTTCTGTTTTTCTATACATGTTCAAATTAGAATTAACATTTAGCATACCTCAAATTGCCTGTTGATCAACAAAATTATTAACGAATACAAAAACTACTGTAAGTCTACAGATTGATTATAAATTGACAGTACTGATAGGTTAATCTATTTTTTTTATCAACCTGTTGATCAACAAAATCATCAACAAATTATACAAAAAGCAAATTATCAACAAATGATACAAAAAACAAATTATCAACAAATGATACAAAAGCAAATTATCAACAAATGATACAAAAGCAAATTATCAACAAATAATCACAAAAGCAAATTATCAACAAATGATACAAAAAGCAAATTATCAACAAATGATACAAAAAGCAAATTATCAACAAATGATCAACAAACCAAACAATTCATCAACAAATAATCAACAAACCAAATTATCAACAAATGATCAACAAACCAAATAATTGATCAACAAATAATCAACAAACCAAACAATTGATCAACAAACCAAACAATTCATCAACAAATAATCAACAAACCAAACAATTCATCAACAAATAATCAACAAACCAAACAATTCATCAACAAATAATCAACAAACCAAACAATTCATCAACAAATAATCAACAAACCAAACAATTGATCAACAAATAATCAACAAACCAAACAATTGATCAACAAATAATACAACTGATGATCAAAATTGTCAACAGGAGGATCAACCTGCTGATCATTTTTCTAATTGATGTTTTTAATTAATGTATTTCTCATTTAAGCCTTAATAATTAATGGAGTGGAATATTTTAATTTAAGTGGTAAAGATTATTTAAAACTGTTATTTTTTTTCAGTTTTTATTTTGTTTAAATTATTTTTAAGATTTTTTTATTTTTTCCCCTTGTTGACTCTTTCCATCACTCCCTGACATGTGGTAACAATTTTCTAGAGTTAATATTTGTGCAGTTTTTGGTGAGGGTTATTTATTTTTATTTTTAAAAATTTTTTTTAAAAATTTTTTTCTAACCATTTGACCAAAGATACTGCTGGTAAGGAAATAGTATGGTTCTGTTCAAAGACAATAATCAGGAATCATAATCAAGTTTTATGGTTATTGTTTTCATTTATATTATTCACATGTCTGTCTTACGTTAAGCAATTGACCTAAATCCTTTTCCATTAATACAACAGATTTATAACGAATTCAACGTTACCTATGATGCACTATTGAACAACCTGCTACATTACACACAGATAAGGAAAGGAAAGGATAAATGCCTTTTTCTGGAATTTTTGAAGCAGAATTGATTCACATATCACTTATTCGGAAGGGGGTTCAGAAAATAATTTATGTAGTTCGATGACAATAAAAATGTTGTCAAAATACATGTCAGTATTAAACCGCCTTAACTAAGCAGGCGGGGATCAAACCCATAATCTCATCCTTTAAAATATCAACTTATGCCGACTCTCTGATTGACCAGGCCAGACAAAAACCTATATGAAGATATTTACGGATATAAATGCAATGTCTGAGAATAAATCTTAATATTTGTCTTCTTCATTGGCACAACGGCCCATGGTGGGCCAAGGCCGTCTGCCTACTGGCAGATTTTGAGACAGGAGATGCTTTCTTTTTATGGAGTAGGGTTGCCAGCCCTACGCCAAACCCTCATATTAGACCGGAGTCTACGGTTTAAAGTGGATTGCGAATCATTACAAGCAGCCATATCTCCCACCGGGACTCGAACCCAAAACCTGTGCAACAGAGAGCTAGTCACTCAACATCAGGCCCCCTTAATATTTATGGCACAAAAAATTTTAGAAGTTAATAAAACATTATTGATTTTTAAGGAGCAAAGAAATTCGATATCGATTTTGACAACATTCGTAAAGCGTCTCGCATCGATAGTCATGCTGCCTGATGAGGCTTTGCGGGTTTTTCTCCCTACGGCACAAATGCGGACATGTGCCTCTAAACGTTCTCCCAATGGAAAAAGTTCTCCTCTAATGACTTGTCAGTGGATATATGTATATTGAACTCTTGTAGGTTCAACTCCACTTCAGAAGTAGGGTTGCATACTTTGACTACGTTTGCTTTGTGAATTAATTTAACCTAACTAACTAACTCCCAGCACTACAGTCGATATTGGACTATGGCCGCCTGCCTACTGGCAGATTTCGAAACAGGATATGTTTCTTTTTACGGAGTAAGGTCGTCAGCCCTACGCTCAACGCTCTACAGTCATATTAGAGAGAGGACCTACAATTTAAAGGGTATTTCAATTAATTTAAACACAATTTGGAAAACAGTGATGTTTTTGAAAAAATTCTTTCTGGTTATATGTTCCTTTTGGTTAAATGGGTTTTGGTATCTCCTCAATCGAAACCCAAATAAAATGAATTACAATTTTGATTTTTAAAACATAAATCCCCTCATTGTTTTTGCTATATATTAATTAAGCACTTTAATTCATGTTATTAATGTTATTATCAATATTAATACAATAAATGTAATTCACACATAATTATCAATCAAGTTGGTAGCTCTACAGTCATTTTGCCCACTTTGGGCCAACTAATCAGGGACCCTGGGCACAATTTAAAGGGGAGTGGTTTCGAACCACTAACAAACATTCATGCCACCCCCAGGTTCGAACCTGAAGCCTGTGGTACCAGCGCCAGAGCGCCCATCCAGTTTACCATCAGGCCGCTGGCGGTGGCATGGCTGTTTGTTACGGTTCCGGAATCCCTTTAAATTGTAGATCCCGGTCTACCAACCCAAAGTGTGCACAAAAATGACCCTAGAGCATTTCAAACCAAACCAAATCATGCCACCGCCGGGATTCGAACCTTGAAACTGTGGTACTAACGGCCAGAGATCAGCCAAGGTATCAGGATTTCTTAAAAATCAATATTTTAAGTTGTTTTTAAATATAGAATATTTTCTGTACTGAATAGAAGTTGTAAAGAAAGGGTACACACAAAAAAATAAATAAACTGTATAAATAAACATAATGGCCATCGTGTTTTTGGAAACTATCTCAAGATATTAAAGTTTTGATAAAAATAATACTTTATAAAAGTAGTTGATTAAAATAAACATTCTTTAAAGAACAAATTGTACTTGTGAGTGATTTTAATTTTGCAAACAACGTAAACAAACTTGGGGTTTTAATTGCAAATAAGCTTGAAAATAATACAAATAAAAATGTTATACAGTGAGTGTAAAAATTATTCGTACAGTACGACAATTGATTTAAAAAGAGATCCGTTCATAATTTTTTATGAACGGATCTCTTTTAAATCAATTGTCAAATGTACGAACACACTTACACTCACTGTATTCTTTTAATACTGACTTGTATTTTGTGGCATGGGGGAAAAAAAAATGAGCTTTGCTGCCGCAGCTTTGAGAAGTTATTCTTCCTCTATCTAATCTCTCAATATAACCCGCAATGCGGAAAATGCGAAAAGTACAGTTGAGGGTGGCTTTGACGCAAGGCCCCGCCTGTGCATCTCTATTGGCTGGAAAGGATCACGTTGACTGTGAGTGGCGGAGCGTATTGACGGAATTTATATTTCCTTCCCAGAGTGGAGTCGGCTAACGAAGAGGGAAATATTTTCTTCTAGTGAGATTTTTGTCAAATTGTATTTATAAGAATATTTTTTTTTTTTCGGTCTAAAAACTGAAGGTAAATCTGTCAAAGAAGTGACATTCGATCAGAAAAACGACTAAAATAACGATAGATTTACTTCAAATTCAAAAAGATTTTAACAAAGTATAGTATGTACTTCGAATAAATATCACAGTTGTTAAGCGTTGAACATAATAGATGTTTATTTTTGTTGTATTTTAAAAAAAATAATAGGGTTTCTAGGATACAAGCGATTTATCTAGAGCATACAATGGGAAATATTCTAAAATTGTTTCTGTCTATTTTTGTTTCAATGTTCAAAATATGTTATTTATTTAACTTTTTTGCGTTATTTTATGCGGGTGTGATATCCGAGGATTAGCGCTCTGGCCTTCGGCGACTTAAGTTTCGGGTTCGAGTCCCTGGCGGTGCAATGGATGTTTGCTGTGGTTCGGAATCCCACTTTAAACAGTAGCCCTACGGTTTAAAGTGGATTCCAGTTCAATTCCGGCCCCTACGGTTTCAGCCCTACGTCCCAACCGTCTAATATGACTGTTGGGGCGTAGGACTGACAACCCGTACCTCGTAAAAAGAAAGCGTCTCCTTTTCTATAAATCTACCAATAGGCAGACGACCTTGGCCCACCGTGGGGCTATTGCGCCACTGATGATAAAGATGGTGATTATTTTATGAGTTGTATAAATATTGCGAAAAAAATATGTTTGTTGCTTCAAATAGCTATTCTTTTTCTCAATTTAAATTTTATATTTTAAATGGATTAAAATATATATACGGGCCTAATGGCCGAGCAATTAGGTTTGGTTTGTCGCTCTACAGTCATTTTGTGCTCACCTCATTCTGAATAGACCAGGACCTACAATTTAACGTGGATTCCGACCCACTAATAAACATCCATGCCACCACCAGGATTCGAACCTGAAGCCTGTGGTACCAAAGGCCAGAGTGCAAGCCAATTGGCCCTCCTCAGTCAGTGACTAGTGTTTGGTGGCAAAAGTTTCGGGGGTTCGATTCCCGGCGGTACCATGGATGTTTGTGTCTCATACTTTAAACCTAATTTAACAATAACGCGATCCTGAAACAACTAGCTACACCGTTTATCTAACACACATGATAACCATTATGAATTCTGCAATAACCCATACCACAAATTAAACCTACAAGTTCGCATGCTTTCAGAGGCTTATATGAGTTGGAAAAGGAAACACACTCACTCACTGAAATAATTCGCAGACAAATTTAAAGATTTTAAATATTTACAAAGGTGTATTTATTGATATTTACAAAATTTAAGTTTGAAATAAATCATACAGATATTATTAAATCTAAGAAAGGGTAAAATTCTGATAATGCATAAATAAAAATATAATTTATACATGTTGCCGCAATCCCAAATTAATACTTAATAATAAAATAATACGGTGATAGTCCTTACAGCTTATTGCTTGCCACAACTGATGGGAAGGAGGGGTATCTTTTTTTTTCAATCTAAAGTTTCAGTGTTAATAAAGTTCAATACGCACCATTGTTCAAAGTTGTTGCAGTAGGGCCAATCGCTCATGGAGCTCTTGTGTCGGGAAAGAAACATGTCCATATCATGTCGCATGGATGAGCATTTACCTTTTTCTAAAGACGTTGTAGCCGAAGGATCTTCTGCTAATGCGTTGAAATCGAGAGTCGGGCACCAAAGCATCATGACGAATGAAGTCTATTACCTTTTTCTAAAGACGTTGTAGCCGAAGGATCTTCTGCTAATGCGTTGAAATCGAGAAGCGGGCACCAAAGCATCATGACGAATGAAGTCTATTACCTTTTACTAAAGACGTTGTAGCCGAAGGATCTTCTGCTAATTCGTTGAAATCGAGAATCGGGCACCAAAGCATCATGACGAATGAAGTCTATTACCTTTTCAAAGTTTCCGAAGGATCTTCTGCTAATGCGTTGAAATCACGGGACCAACCGCTCATGGAACTCTTTTTCTAAAGAGTCGGGCTTCTGCTAATGCGTTGAAATCGAGAATCGGGCACCAAAGCATCATGACGAATCTCACCACTGTTCAAAGGCTGCTGACCAACCGCTCATGGAACTCTGGATGAAGTCTTCTTGTCTCGCCCTCTGACACTCGGAAACCGCGTCAGGCTATCTTTCTTCATCTGGGCCCTCCAGCATTTCATTACGGGGATGGGGCAGCTCCTTCCCTTCGTCGACCGCCATCTTCATTCTTTCCTGCATTTTGCTTTATCTCCAGTTCCTCCTTCTATGTCCTCTCCGATGTCTCACACATCTCATTTTATAGGTCATTTTCAATGTGTGTGTGTGGGGGGTGGAGAACGTTACTGACACCATATCAGAGTCTATATCCGTTCGCCAGACACACCCCATCCATAAAAATCCGAGCATAAATAACAAGCGTTTTAAAAAAGTCTTGGTAAATTGCTGTTCTTGACCATCTGGCCTGAAGTTTTGTGTGACCCATGCCAATTAAAACACTTCCCAGAGATATCCCCTTCACCGCAGCTGTGGCAAATGAGCTGCACCCACCGGATACGGGTCATTCCGTTGGACATATCGGATTCCCGTCCAGGTCGGGTGTAGAGACCAACAAACACCCCTTCCGAGGGACGCACATAGAATATAGTCTAACATATGAATTATACAATATCTATATAAAATTTTACCTTAATAAAAAATATTGCTCATATTGACACGACATGTTTGTAGTGGTTCGGAGTTCATTTTAAACCATTGGTTCCGGCCTATAATATGACCGTAGAGCGTTGGAGCATAGGGCTGACAACCCTACCCTATAAAAGAAAACATCTCCTGTCTCGAAATCCGCTTGTAGGCAAACGGCCTTTGTCCCATGGGGCTGTTGTGCCAATGACGAAGAAGGAGAAGAATATTTTTTTCTTCTTTCTAATGCAGCTGGCAAACACTTAGACAGCTTGGTCTTGGATGCCTTAAGGCAAGCGCTACACAAACGTACTCACTTTGCATTACCCAGGGAGCGCGTGTAACTTGAAGATAAGCCACGGACGCGGAATAACAATGCCCCCGCAACGCTCTACGATCCTATTAAGACCGGGACCTACGATTTAAAGCGGATTCGAACCACGTCACACATCCATGGCACCGCCGGGACTCGAACCCGAAACCTGTGGTCCAGAGCCAGAGCGCTAGCCACTCGGCCATTCAGGCCCCCAGGAGAAGAATCAAATATAAATATAGAGTTCATTTGAATATTTATCTAAAAATAATCTTATCTTATGTGAATATTATAAATATTTTTTATTTAAGTAATATATTTTGATGTTAATATTACAAAATTCATTGGACATATATATATAAAATATAAATAATATATATATATTTCATATGATTTGCAGCTCAACTTTAATTCTCCTGAATGTATGGTATATAATCTTCATTATCAGGTCAATCAAGGTACATCTTCTGAATATACTGCTATACAATCCATTATATCAATCAAGGT
The DNA here is from genome assembly GCA_021605095.1 of Caerostris extrusa. Taxonomy (NCBI): domain Eukaryota; kingdom Metazoa; phylum Arthropoda; class Arachnida; order Araneae; family Araneidae; genus Caerostris; species Caerostris extrusa. The sequence continues at coordinate 51,312 of BPLR01004549.1, read as the reverse complement.
AATTCTTCTAATAGTATACAGACTGCCATTATATCAATCAAGTACTAAAATTGAACTTATTTTTCTAAGATGATGGATGGAAAAAATGTCCCTCTTACATTGCTTTTAAGGACGACCAAACAATATGAATTTCTTCTAAATTTTAAAAAAATACAAAAACTGCTTGTCAACAAATGAAACCACATTGTTGAGTAAGAGATTTTTTTACACCTGGCAATTGACTCATTACTTGGGAGACCACGGAAGATTTTTGTCCACTTCTTCAGGAAGCACCACCACCACAACTACAACTTTTTGTGAGGACTTTCTAGCATAACCTGTTGAATTATTTAGCCTTGTCGATAAATAAATCACCACTGAGTTTTCCAACGGATTAATTAAAAATTAAATCTATTCCTTTTTGCAATGCGTCTGCATTGGCTTATATGTGACATTTTTGTTTTAAATGTTTCAAAAATTTTATGTCTGCAAAAGGTACTGAACACGTAGTGTTTATGTTGAACAGTGAAAATATACAGTTTCTTTTTTAAATTAAAATAACTAGTTAGAAAATATGCCTTAAGGCAAACAGACGTACTGATGTTTAACAGTTGATGACGGACGCGGAATAACTTCTTTTTAATTTAAAAGAGAAACTGTTATTTTTACAGGAATTAGTCATAAAACGAATTGATTCAGGCCCTGATTCAAATTTATATTCATTTGAATATTTATATGTTATCTTAGAATGTATATTTCGTTCGTAGCTATTAATTCAATATTTTTATTTAATGTTTAGTATTTATATGTTCATCGTTTTAATATTTGTATTTAGTACCAATCAGGTTTTCGGGTTCTGATACCCATTATATCAAGGTACATAAATTCATTTGTAAAAGTTCGGGAATCCACTTTAAACCGTAGGTCCCAAAATCTTTCATCAAATGAAACCACATCGTTGAGTATAGCTTTCCGGGGATATTGTTAGTCCGCGTTGAAAGCCGTACATCTTTTCTTTCAATATTTAGCTTTCGACAAATAATTGAGTTTCCAACGGATTTTAAGCTATTAATTTGCGTATATATATTTTATATATATGTTTATTTCATGAAAAACAACAGTTTTTTTTAAATTAAAATAACTAGTTAGAAAAATAGCTATAATGATGTTTAACAGTTGATGACAACTTCTTTTTAATTTAAAAGAGAAACTGTTATTTTTTACAGGAATTAGTCATTTGATTTATATTATTTATATATAGAATGAATTATTTTCGAGTTTCGCTCTTAATTCACATTTTTATTTAATGTTTAGTATTTGTTCATCGTTTATATTTGTATTTAGTACCACAGGTTTTCATAAGATGTTTGTAAAAGTTCGAATCCACTTTAAACCGTAGGTCCCAGTCTAACATGATCGTAGAGCTTTCCGCGGGTTACTCCGCGTCCGTAGCTTATCTTCAAGCTACAGCTAATGATTTCATTTTTTTATTTCGTTTATATTTATATATATATATTGTATTTCATTTTTAGTGTTATATATTTGTTTACAATGTGCGTTTAATATCATTATATATTATTTATATAGGGGGCCTGAATTACCGAGTGCCTAGCGCTTTGGCGCTCAGTACCACAGGTTTCATTTGAGTCCCGGCTGTGCCATGGATGTTTGTAGTGGTTCGGAATCCACTTTAAACCGTAAGTCACAATCTAACATGATCGTAGAGCTTTGCGGGTTACTCCGCGTCCGTAGCTTATCTTCAAGCTTCACGCACCTCCTGGGTAGTGCTAAGTGAGTATCGTCGGTGCAGCGCTTGCCTTAAGGCAGCCAAGACAACTGTCTAAGTGTTTGCCAGCTGCATTATAAAGAAAAAAATTGTACTTAGTGTATTTGAGGGGATAACTTCGCCTTCCGGTCGTACTTTTAGGGGGTAACTACTTCGCCTTCACCTATAGCGTGGGACAAAACTTGAAAACTCCCTTCGGACAAGGTGGCTATTGATGCGAGAAGCTTTACATATGTTTCCACAAACTCTTTTTATTTCTAAAAATAATGGACTAGAACGTACGCCATGAGCCGTTCCGAATTTGAGCCCTTTTGCATGCTAACTGCACCAATGAGACAGATTTTAGAATGGATATTAGATTAATTTTTACAAATATTGTTGCCCTCATTGGGTTAAGATATGAAATTTCTGACTGGAATAAAATTATATAATTTGTGAGTATTTTCCTTTATATTTCCCTTTTTTTTTCCAACAAACTTTTAAACTTTCTAGTTATACAAGTCCTCAGTGTCCGGCAGCATGGGAGGGACACCCCATGAGTAGTCTACTCATCGATAGAGGAAAAGGTGGTCTAATAAAGTCCATGAATCCGTGTGTTCTCATGGAAGGGAGAGGGGGCAGCTTCTGTTATGATGGAGCAACCGTAGGTAGAAGTCTGGCTTGGCTTCGAGTCACTGAAGAAGCAGGACTTTTAGGGGACACTACCCCGCATTTGCGTATCGTATGGAAGAAAATCCGGAAAACTCCCACCAGGTAATCCGACTAACGAGGCAAGATGCTGAACATCCCAAACGCAATCGAATCTTCTCTTTTTTCAAACAGGGTCTACAATAATGCCACCAGCGGACTGAACCTCAGCCCTAATGTTCACCAGCGGAGCACGATACCACTGAGCCACAAATCGGGCCCAAGTTATACTATACACTGTACCTGAAATGACGGATCTATATATTCAATATTTTCTAATATAAGATACGTAGAATTCCATATATTTATAATACAATGAAAAAAAGGACAACGAATAATAGTTCAGACAAATAAGATAACCTAAAAATCTATTTTAGGTTAAAATATAAATGACTTAAACATGTATAAAATGACATATATGTATAAAATGATATTTCCATAAATATTTAATTATGAATGTCAGCTTTTTTTTTCTTTTCATATTTCTTTAAAACTGATCAAATGTTTCTTGGACGGCAATTTTAAATTTTTAACTGAAATTATACGTTTAAATTATCAATTAGTGTTACACAAACAACTTTTAGCATGGAATTTTCTATATAACATTATAAGTGATTATTTTGTGAAAAGGAGTTGGAAAATTTGCTGAAAAGTAGAAAATAATTTCTTAAAAAATGACTGTCAATGCGATTTAAAATTCTATGCAAGAAATTGTTTATATGACTGTTGAAAATTCAAACTTATAATTTCAGTTGAAAATTTGTAATTACGAAGCAAGAAACATTTTAAATAAATTGGCTTTCACAATTAAATATTTATGAAAACATTATTTTTTATATATTTGTACACGAAAAAATCAGTTAATGTTAAAAAATATATATGCATGACGTACTAAAAAGTTTGAAAATAAAATTTTATGGTTTCAATGTCCTCTTATAGTTGAGCATTAGAAGTGATTATTTTGTGAAAAGGACTCGGAAAAACTTGCTGAAAAGAAGAAAATATATTCCTAAAAAATTACTATTAATTCGATTTAAAATTCTATGCAAAGAATTGTTTGTGTGGCTTCTGAAAATTCAAGCTTATAATTTCAGTTTCAAAAATTTCAAGAAAATTCAAGTTTATAATTTCGGTTGAAAATTTGAAATAACGAAGCAAGAAACATTTTAAATAAATTCGCCTTCACAATTAAATAATTTTTTAATATATTTGTACACGAAAAATGTTAATGCTAAAAAATATACAATGACGTACTAAAAAGTTTGAATAAAATTTTATGGTTTCAATGTCCTCTTATAGTTGAAAATTTATTTTGAAATAACTCGGAAAAACTTGCTGAAAAGAAAAAATATATTCCTAAAAAATTACTAAATTCGATTTAAAATTCTATGCAAAAGAATTGTTTGTGTGGCTTTTGAAAATTTATTAATTTCAGAAAATAATTCATTATTTTTTATTTTAATATATTTGTACACGAAAAAATGTTAATGCTAAAAAATATATATGCATGACGTATTAAAAAGTTTGAAAATAAAATTTTATGGTTTCAATGTCTTCTTATAGTTGAGCATTAGAAGTGATTATTTTGTGAAAAGGACTCGGAAAAACTTGCTGAAAAGAAGAAAATATATTCCTAAAAATTACTATGAATTCGATTTAAAATTCTATGCAAAGAATTGTTTGTGGCTTTTGAAAATTTATGCTTATAATTTCAGTTGAAAATTCAAGCTTATAATTTCAGTAGAAAATTCAAGCTTATAATTTCATTTGAAAATTTAAACTTATAATTCCATTTGAAAATTCAAGCTTATAATTTCAGTTGAAAATTTTCGCTTATAATGTCAGTTGAAAATTTTAGCTTATAATTTCAGTTGAGAATTTAAAAGAAATTGACTTTCACAATTAAATATTTATGAAAAGATTATTTTTAATATGAAAAAAATCTAAAAAAAAAAAAATCATTATTTAATCAAAAAATTAAAATAAATATGTACATGAAAAAAAAAAAAAAATCAATTAATGTTAAAAAAATATATATGACATACTAAAAAGTTAGAAAATAAAATTTTACTTTTCAATGTCTTCTTATAATAAAGGAAAAGCTATTCAACCGACAATCCCGAAATTTCTTCCCTGCTTGAGAGTTTTAATCTTGGTTAAAAGTCGATAATTTCTATCCGTTTTCCCTTTTATTAGGTTTGCGTGGAAAAAAAAAACCCCCATCCGCGTCCCTTCTCATTTGAGATTTCCGAAAAGATATGCTGTTATCCATAACAATTAGTGGTTTCTTTATGACCGTTCCCTTTATTGCATATTCGCTGGGATGATCGGAGATAGAGCTCAGCCCATCTGCTGAATGAGGCAGAGTAATTCAATTAGAAGCAGGCACTCGGCGCGCAATAACTGATGGTTCTGTCTGATGGGGAAGTGGGGAACAATTGATTCGAGGAATATTACAAGGAAGGTAAACAGAGAGGAGGAGGGAATTGCTGTAGGGATTCCTGAAAGGAAGTACTGATACAGTGAATGTACAGTTTAGCTAAAGGTGATCTGAGAGGTGTCTGTTAAATCTTTTTAAAAAACTTATTTTCAATATTGCTTTGTAATAAAAAATTTTAAAAAAAGATGTATAAAACAATATGGATATAATATGTTTTATGTATAAAATAATACATATTTTTTTTTTTACACATAAACCTATGGTTGTATAGGTATATACCGGATTTTGAAACATAAACCTATATATTCATGTATCGACCTTCATGTTTCTACCTATTCATGTATCAACCTATATGGTACATATAAGTACCGTAAAAACTGAACTTAATTGTAACATTGTTCTGTAATAATTTTTTTAAATATATGAAACAATATGGATATAATAGATTTTATGCATAACGTAATGCATAATATTTTTTGATACATAAATCTATGGTTGTATAGGTATATACCGGTTTTTGAAATATAAACATGTATACTCATGTATCAACTAAAAAAAAAATTATTTATATATGCATATATATAACAATATGGATTTAATACGTTTTATGCATAACATGATACATAAGCCTATGGCAGGGGTCGGCAACCTTTTGAGTCGGAAGAGCCAAAAATGGCAATTTACAAAATTTCAAAGTTTTAAAGAGCCACAAATTTTTTTTTCTTGCCAACAATAAATAATAGGTGGGCTGAAAAATTCATAGGCTGACACATAGATGGCGCTACTGGTATTAAATCCATATGATTTTTAGTTAGCCCTAACCTTCAAAAGACACGTGTATAAATTTGATAGCTGTTGCGCTATTCGTGGTTTATTTGGCTCTGAAGAATCGTTGGTGCCCCTTTATTTTTTCCTGTCATACTTCTGGCTCCATCAGTTGCTATTGAAACGATTTTATTTAAATCGATCTTATTGTCTTCAAGGCATTTTTTCACGGCATTCGCTATATCTTCCCGTCTAGTTCGTCTCGAGAGCGGTAGCAATCCTAGAAGTTCTTCTTTTGGACCTTGGGAAGACATATACCTGACAAAAAGTGCAACTTGTGCCGTGTCTTTTATGTCGCAAAACTCATCTATAGCCAGTGATAAGGCAGAAGAAAGTTGTATATCTTCCATCTGCAAATATGTTACATTTGAAGATATTTTAGCTATTCTATCTTGTACTGTTTTAGCGGATAGTGGCAAATCATTGATTTTTTCAAGATTTCTGGTTTGTTTTTGAAATCACGAAACAGTTCTTCAGAATCATCGTTAATCGGTTCAGAACGATTTTAAAATGGTTTTTTTATAAAATGAATAATATTTGCATATGGAACTAAAGAGCCGCAGTTTCACATCCAAGAGCCGCATGCGGCTCGCGAGCCACAGGTTGCCGACCCCTGGCCTATGGTGATATAGGTGTGTAACGGTTTTTGAAATATAAACTTATATATTTATGTATCAACCTATATGGTGCATATAAGTATCATAAAAATTAAACTTATTTGTAACATTGCTCTGTAAAAAAGATATATGCAAACACTGTGGATATAACACGTTTTATGCATAACATAAAGCATAATATTTTTGATACTTAAACTTATGTTTATATAAGTATATACCGGTTTTTGAAACATAAACCTATATATTCATGTATCAGCATATATGGTACGTATTGGTTGATACATGAATATTTTTTTAGTTTATAAAACACAATAATAATAAGATATTTTTATTCCAACAAAGAATTCTACTTAAAATTGAATGATGGTTACAATACGTTACATAATTTATCTAATTTATGACATGCTTTCAATACAATAATTTATCTTTGTGACAGGTGTAATGATATCAGACATAATATTTAGGTCAAAATCTTAACTTTCTTTCTACGTTGATATCTTTGACAGTATTCTTAATGAGAAACTATGATTGATTTTACTTGATGTAGACTGTTTCTCATATGTAGAGCCATTAATTGTAAATTTAAAAAAAAAAAAAAAAAAAACACCTCCTATAATTTTTATAGGAAATCGGCTTTCCTGCTTTTTCAGTATTCTTAATTACTGATTTAATTATAGCTATCAGAAAATCAGTTAAAAACAAATGTAACCACTGTTGCCAAAAAGGTTTGTCAAAAGTGAAGATAATCCTCGCCGATATTGTTTCTCAATAATTAATTATTATAACATTTTAATTCATGGATCTGTTTTCGGAAGTTCAATCGGTTTTGGCAGGCACAATGCATAGCAACATCAGAGAAATGACAACAAAAAATTGTGACAATTCGGATAGCAACCAATTGTCCCAGATAAAATATACGAATCAAAAGTCGTTTTAGTCAAATTTTTAAGCATTTCATAAATATGTGCTTCAGATCTAACTTTTTTCTTATAGATCAAAAACTGAAAATGGGTTTCAACACTAATTTACTGCAAGAACAGAAATCAAGTACTTTTTCTTATAAAAATCCTCTAATTTTAAAATATAATTTATTATAATAAATCTCAGCAATTAATTTTGTCACAATATGCAGTTCTGAATCACAATAGAACTTATATACGGTTCGAAAATATATATGAGCTGAACTGAACTTCTTATACAGTTCTGAATCTTTACAATATTCAGTATATACATTATTGATTCGGCAATTTGGTATGCATAATAGCCAACTGAAACAGAAAATATTTACAAAACTCTTGTGTTTAAACAGTTTTGTGTGTTTTTTCAAAACACCCATAAGATAAAATGCGACCGTTTTTGAACTTTATAATATATGCCGATGATAAAAACCTAAAAAAGGTTAACCTATTAATCAAGGATGATTTTTTTATAGTGAGACAAAAATTAATTAATTCTTCTGTATTACGATTCATTCATTTTATACTGATAGAAATTCAAAAAAATGGAAACAATAAAAAAAAGAAAAAAAAAATGTCCCCATTTGTGGCTGCTCAGTGTTAATAGTAATTAATAAATGAAAGGATTTCATACATTTCGTGCATAAATTATTCATTATTAATCAAGAATTAATTATTAAAACTATATTTAATATATTTGGTATTTTTTTTATCAAATATTAACGATTTATTCAAATAATGGTACAACACTGACCGTTGAAATACTACTTTACACTATTTTCATATTCTAATTCACCATAAATACCGTTGCCAGTGTAGCCAATCCATAAGATTCATAATTTTCTTGTTGAGAGATTGTGTAGTGAAAAATGTATTATCAAATTTTTGTTCTTTTTATTAATGATAGTAATTATAATTATTAAAAACTATATGCCCATATATGTGGCCGATGATGTCAAGAGTTGAGTTAAGTATTAAACTTTTTCAACTTGGAAACTTTATCAATTCTGATTTTTCCTCACATGTTTAACCGCAAAATAGATTTAAAGCATTGTAAGTGTTCTTACACAAAGTCAATTCTCCAATTCAGATTCAATTTCAATTGAATCTTCTGATTCAATATCTTCTTGAATTCTCCAATTCTATTTTTTTTTTTTTCCTCTCGTGTTTAACCGCAAAATAGGTTTAAAGCAGTGTAAGTGTTCTCTTGCATAAAGTCCATTCTACAAACGATATTCTAGGTGGATATTGCATTGTGAAATGATGCAATTTACTTGAAAAAAAACCCTGATATTTTGAGCTACATTTCTGTTCTTGTACAATTGTTTAAAGATTTTATGACTTTTCCTTTGATGTACTACTTGAGCTACTGTATCCATTAGAGGAGTCTTCTACTCTGAAAAACCATTCCTATAAAGGTATTTAAGGGAGGGATAATGAGAGGGTTCTTATACAATAGGAAGAATAAAACGATTTCCTTCTCGTTATATGGGTAGGAAATCATGTAGCAACCAAGGGGTTTATAAAAAGCAGCACTGTAATAATACACCACCGATTTTTTTTTTTATTTTGGACGTATTTCTTTGAAGCAAGCATAATATGTTGCTAAAGCATAAAAGTGTTGAAATGTTTTTTATAAAATATAGATTCTATTATTATTGAGTTTTAATTTAAAAAAAAATAGGTTCAATTCATTGACTATCTAGTTGTTAATAATAAACGGTATTACATTCATCCAATTAATTAATTTTATGTATTATGAATTATATCTACTTAAAGATGATTATATAGGTAGTGATTCATTTAACAACAAAGGAGTTTATAAAATGCAGCACTGTAATAATACACCACCAATTTCTTATGTTGGACATAAATCTTTGAAGCAAGAGTAATATGTTGCTAAAGCATAAATATGTTACTAAATGAAAATAGAACGTTTTTATTAAAAAAATTTCTATTATTATTAGGTTTTTAATAAAAAACTAGGCTTTCTTCAATAATTATTTAGTTGTTAATTACAAACGGTATTACATTCATCCAATTAACTGATTTAATGTATTGTGAATTCTATCTACTTAAAGATATGGGTAGGGAGACATGTAACAAAAAGGGCTTTATAAAATGCAGCATTGTAATAATACACCAAAGATTTCTTACGTATTGGACGTATTTCTTTGAAACAAGCATAATATGTTGGTAAATGAAAATAGAATGATTTTTTTTTAAATATAGATTCTATTATTATTGGGTTTTTAATAAAAAACTAGACTTTCTTCAATAATTATTTAGTTCTTAATTACAAACGGTATTACATTCATCAATTAACTAATTTAATGTATTGTGAATTCTATCTACTTAAAGATATGGGTAGGGAGACATGTAACAACAAAGGGGTTTATAAAATGCAGCATTGTAATAATACACCAAAGATTTCTTACGTATTGGACGTATTTCTTTGAAACAAGCATAATATGTTGGTAAATGAAAATAGAATGATTTTTTAATATAGAATTTTTTTCTTCAAATATTCTTAGGTATTACATATTATTTTTGTATTGGTTTTCTACTTAAAGATTTAAAAAAAACAAAAGGCAATTGTAATAATACATTCAATGATTATCTTTTGAAACAAGTTATGTTGGTAAATGAAAATAGAATGATTTTTTTTTAATATAGATTCTATTATTATTATTGGTTTTAATAAAAAAACTAGACTTTCTTCAATAATTATTTAGTTCTAATTTTATTCATATTAACTAATTTAATGTTTATTCTATCTACTTAAAGATATGCGTAGGGAGGCATGTAACAACAAAGGGGTTTATAAAAAAGCAGCATTGTAATAATACACCACCGATTTCTTATTTTGGTCGTATTTCTTTGAAACAAGCATAATATGTTGGTAAATGAAAATAGAATGTTTTTATTAAATATAGATTCTATTATTATTGGGTTTTTAAATAAAAAAATAGGCAACATTCAATGATTATCTAGTTGTTAATTAAAAAAACGGTATTACATTCAACGCTTCAATTAATCTTAAGTTTTATCTATTATATCTACTTAATGATGACTGACTGATTGATGGTATTTGATTCGAAGGATTCATTCTTAACTTTTCTCTGCCTAAATTAAATATTATAATTATGTAGCGCAGTAATCATTTTTATGTCCATTAAAACTTATCGCAACCTCTAACATATAATAACGAATTTTCATTGATAAATCCTATAATAATAGTTATCAATCTGTTATGAAATAGATGAACAAATTTAATAAGTATTTATTATTTTTCTTAAAAAAAAAATGGTCAGATTTTGTATCTCGCTGCTGATTTCGCTTTATCATCAAATATTTTTTTGTTAAATTGCTGGTTTATTAAATATAAATAGATGAATATTCTCAATACGGTTTGTAATGTACAAAATATGCATTTTTGATTAGAAATTAACAAAATATTAATTTAAGTGGTTCTCTTCGTATAAAATTAATGCGACATCTATATTTTTACTACTATACGAGTTATACAGTAATAAAAACATAAATGTATTTTGCTATTATATAAGCTATGTATATTTTTCAGAGATTTTAAATGATAATAATAAAAATAATGAAAATCCAATTATTTTTAGCAAACATTTTAAATGATAGAGTAAAAGAATCTATATGAATAATACTCAGAGAATTATCATAAATAACAATGACTCTAATATAAATAAGGCAACTATTCTGTGTTATATCAACAACAAAAAATGTTATATCTGCAAACTTTATTAAAATCAATACCAAATAATTAGTAAATTGACTGTACAGAGGATTATAGGACTTATCTTTAAAAAGAAAAAAAATATATATATTTAGCCTGGGGATGCGCATTGATTTCCGAGCCAAGAATACCTACTTCGAAATCCGACTGATAAAAAAAAGCTAAACAGAAATCTTCCATTATAATCCTGAAATAAGTATGATAATTTCATAAGCTAGAAAAGTCCTGTTAAGCTTGGAGAGAAGGTTGTAAACCCCAGATACATAAGGCTTAGATATGCATGTGGGGTTACCAACTGCTCCAACCTCCAGACGTGCAGAAGGATTCATGTTTGAACTAGTTGGCGGCGAGCATTACTGTCACTGCTTTGAGAAACCTGAGACTTAAGCATTGTTATGAAAATCTGTATAATGAGTCCAGCATCGATAACCAGCTGTCTGGTTTTGTCCTACACAAAAACGCAAATGTAGAGAGAACAGGCAAAGAAGAACAACATTTATAGATTGAAAAGAAGTTCTTAAAGAACACAGAGAAAAACAGATAAAATTCAGTTATTAAAATCCTAAAAATGTCTTGATCATTTTGTTTTTATGTGTTTTTTATGTAGTCCACGATTTTAATTTGGATTTTTTTTTATTTATATATATTTTTTTATTTATATATAGTTATATTTCTGTTTATCATATTATTATGAAATAATAACTTAAATAGCATGGACATTTCAAAATTTGAACTGCATTACTTACTAAGCTCTATGAGTTCCTATATATATATATATATATATATGAATTTCCATTAAGAAATCAAGATAGTCATCTATCCGGTACGAAACAGATGAAAAAAATGTAATAAATTATTTATTCTACGATTTTTCATTTAATTTCTCAGAATGGTAATTAGGCTTGATAAAATTAAATGGTAAGTTTTACATTACACACACACACACACTTCTTTTCCTTTAGTATAGTTCTTCCTCTCTCCCTTTTTTTTTTTTTTTTTCTTTTTTTTCAATTGTAAATCAGGAATTTTCAAATTTAAATCCTCGTTACACTGCCAAAAAACCAAAAAAGGAATACATGCACTTTAGTAAACGTAGAACAACATTTGGAAAACCATTGCAACTACACAGAACAGAGCAAAAGAACTAAATTGTTATCCGTGTCACTTTCTATATGATCATTGAAGCTTCCTTCTTTGTTTAAAACTTTCACTCCTGAATTCTTTGATTCATACCATGTGAAATGAAGGGGTGAAATTGAACAAAGGGCTATTCTAATCACACCAACAGCGCTTGCTTTATCAAGTACGGCATCACCAAGCAGCGCTCTTTCCCAGTACCGCGCGCTTCGGTAAACGGGATAAGCATCAAGATCTGATAAGAACTCCACTAACTTAATGTCTCTGCTGAATGCAGGATTCGCAATTTCCAGTCCACGCACCCCAAGTTAATGCAATAAAGAAATGACAATGGACGGCAACTGCTACCTATGGCAATACTTTTCTATTATATTTTGATAATGTGTTTAATACACTTCCCAATGGATTGCCAGACTTGTTGAGACTAAAGCCTCCAGTGCATGGGTGATTTTTAAAGAGAAACTTTTGAATGAAATGTAAGATTGTTTCTAATGTAGTCTCCCCGCACTGGTGATTATTTAGTTGGAGCAACTAAATAAAATGCAACCCATTTTATTTCGAGGGAGGCGAAATTGTACTGTTGGAATAGAAGGTACATGTTCAGGCTTGTCCGGGCGTACTGACGATTATTTAGTTGACTATTTGCCTTCAGTAAGTGAACTTTTTATCACTTTACTTTCTTCCTTTTCTTATTGTAGGCTTAATATACAGCACGGGGCCTGATGGCCGAGTGATTAACTCTCTGGCTGTCGGGGCCGTAGGTTTTGGGCTCTAGTCTAATATGACTGTAGAGTGTTGGGCGTAGGGCTGACAACTATCCCTCGTAGATAGAAAACATCTCATGTTTCGGAATCTATCAGCAGGCAGACGGCCTTGGCCTACCAGGGACTGTTGCAACATTGAAGAAGAAAATAAACATCCTGCCATTTGTGAGATTGAACAAAAGGCCCCCATTATAGGATTGCAAGATATATGAACATTCCGATAAATATTTTTTTAAATAATTGTGGTTGAAATTTGCGAAATTAAACTGTATGGAAACTATTTAGACTCTAATGAGCGGATAACGAAAAGTAAATAAATTTTTTAGTATCGCAGCTATTTAATCATCGAACTAAAATTTTGCCAATGCGTGGAAGGCTTAAGGGCAGTATAGATTCACTGTAGTTTATGGTAGATCCAGTAAGAAATGTCTATAAAATCTTATTTTTTATTATATAATTCTTGCAAAGGAAGGTTAAATAATTTGATTTGGTGTATGAAATTGCATTTATTTAATAATACTTTTTAATAATAAATAGTTTGTTTTTATTATAGAAAAATTGGGAGAAAATGATTTTAAATTTTCATTAGACAAGTGATTACATTTTCGATTAATTAATATTTGTGGTTGAAAAAAATTTATCTAGAATTATACGTAGATCTAAACTGGCTCGCACACATTTTAATACATTACCTGTGAATGAGTTACGCAAGGGGAGCACTAAGCACCCTGATTATAGATATTTTTAAGTGAGAAAACTATTATAATTAAAAATAAGTTTGTTTGGATTCATTCTAAGTACGGTTATAAAGTTTTTAATAAGGCCACTCACTTCAATAGATTTCAACTTGTGTCCCATTGGTAGTTCGGAGAATATCAAAGTGGTTCTTCCCAAGTGTTTTTTAACATGTCGTTTGTAACAGTAACTGGCCTTCAATTCTTCAACTCAGCAACTGGTGAGGCAAAGAATCTGACATAACCCGAAAAAAAAAATCAAGAAGATTAATGTTAGGAGACTCTCCATCGGCCCGAAATTTCTCGTCTAGAACTCACGAATAAAGGTATATCAGACAGGAAATGCTCCATCTAGCTGATAAATAAATCATGGTTGAAATTCTTATAACTGAAGTGCAGTTGAAATTCTTATAACTGATAAACAGTTTCAATAAGTCTAAGTAAGCGTTAGCGGTGATGTTTTTCGTTGAAGAAAAACGCATCAAATATTGGCTGTCTCTTACTACCTGTGCAGAAATACGTGAATATACTGATTCCTAGATATGGGCAATATGCTTATTTACCTTTAAGCAGAAATGAAAGGTTGATTCATACGAAAACCAAACTACTCTTTTTCCACATCAATTTCGTTCAGATGTATTGCATAAAAAGCTGTTAAACGTGAACTATCTAATGATATTAAAATTATTTTATTACATTCAGCGGTTATTTTGTAATAAATTTTTTATAATGAGGGCAGGACTTTGTGCTTACACAATATATATATAAAATTTTCAATACGACGATAAAAGTTTAATAAATTATGCGCATTAAATTTAGTTAGGATAATTTATTAAGTTGGAAAGTTGGAATTATTGAGGAGTTCAAGCTGTCTTAATCAGGCGCAGTTTATGGCTAGAAGACAAATGCTTTTTGAAATAAATTTGTTAACATTCTTAATTTAGAAAATCACATGCATATACTTTAGGATGCTGTCAAGTATCAATTTTCAATGCAATCTTGAAATTGCAATTAAATTTTTCAGTAACTTTCTTTAAATAGAAAAAAAAAAAGAACATAAATCCCTGACTTCAATTACTTATTTAATCGGATTGGATGAATTGTGTACATCATTAAAATCCCAAAAATATATTCTTTTTCCTTTCTGAAACTGAAAACTTTATTTGATTTGTTTTTGTCGCTCTATGGTCATTTTTTGCACACTATGGGCTAATTAAACTGGGACCTACAGTTTAACATGTATTCTAAACCACTAACAAACATACATGTCATTGCCAGGATTCGAGTTTGAAGCATCAAAGCCCATGGCCATCAGGCCGCCTTTTAAAACTTTATGGATATGTTTTAACGAGATAAAAGATAGAAAAAAAAACCATATTGCATAAAAAGTTCATATTTTTCCATTCTGAAATTAAAAAGCCTCAAAACCTCCTAAATTTAAGATGCTTATAATTCAGATTAAAAGCATATACACTCAAGAGCCAAAACATTATAACCACCCCTACATTTTGCAATGAACTCGCCTGGATGACGTGGAAGGCACGTGATCAGGTGGAAGTGGTATTTAACTGCTGCTGGAGAGAGTCTGAAGAATCCTTCTTTCACTTACTTCTGTGTGTCATGGGAAAGGCTGCGGATCTAAGCGACTTTGATAGAGGGCAGATTGTAATGGCTCGAAGGCTCGGAACAAGTATTTCCGAAACTGCGCGACTCGTGGGTTGTTCGCGATCTACAGTTGTTAGTACTTATGCAAAGTGGAGGAATGACGGTGAAACCAGTAGTAGACGACATGGTGTTGGACGTCCACACGCTATCAAAGAAAAAGGTCGTCGGAGACTGTCTCGCATGGTGAAGCAAAACCGGAGCCAGACAGTGGCTCAGCTGACAGCCCAATACAATGCAGGGCCAAGTAGAATAGTATCGGAGCGCACTGTTCAGAGGACACTGTTGGATATAGGACTACGCAGCAAAGGTCCCACTCGTGTACCTTTGCTGAACTGGGACACTTGGGATGTCCTGGGACAGCAGCTCTGAGTTCAAAGACCGCCAATTCGCAATATCTCGGATTTGTGTGACCGTTGCTTAAATATCTGGTACAATCTGTCTCCGGCCATCTACCAAGGACTTGGGGCATTCATGCCAAGGTTGAAGCTGTGTTGCGCGCCAAAGGTGGGCCAACTCGTTATTTGCAGGTGGTCATAATGTTTTGGCTCTTGAGTGTAAATATGTATAGAAATTAAATGTACAAATAAAAATCAATATTTTTTTGAAAAATAATATTTATTAAGAGCTATAATAAAGTATCAAATGTTTTAAAAGTGATGAGAGAATTGTAATGAAGTTAAAAGTAAAAGAGTTACAGAGAGTGTGTTGTTAAGATTTTAAGGTAACTAAATAGAAAACCCGTAGAAAACTGTAGTTTGTGGTAGATCCACTATCCAAATCTTATTTTTTTTTTCAATTCCTCCTATTAGATCACACTCTCCCTATATATATCTTGTTCAAATTTTCAATCTTAATAAAATAATTTTATTCATCGACTCCAGTTCAAATACATTTTTTTAAACTTGTAGTGGGTAACACTTGATGTTAATACAGTTTTTTCAAATATTAATTCAGTAATTAAATTTAATTCATTAATTTTAGTTTTTTACAGATTTAAGTTGCATGTATCTAATAATAGATGGTGCCAGATAAATTTTTAAAAATGAATGATAATTGTTTATAAAGGACTTTCTGCAGTATAGTGAGAAAAAAAGTAGGAATTGACTTTAAAATTTTTTTTTTTTTTTATATTACGTTTTTATGTAATTCTTGCAAAGGAAGGTTAAATAATGTAATTTGATGCATGTAATTGCCTTTATTTAACAAATCTTTTAATATTTAATTTGATTTTTACTATAGAAATACTGGAAAAATGATTTTAAATTTTCATTAGACAAGCGGTTGAAGGAATTGAAATCATCAGATAATGAAATGTATAAAATGCAATGCAAGTGAGTAGTTTCGTTGGTGATTAAGTGGTTGATTATTTCGGTAGTCATCATATTTTATGTTTTAGAACAGTTTCAGTCCGTCGAAAGAAATGATGCCCATTTAGATCTATACCACCCATACTTTTGGCGCCGAATCGAGGTCAAAGATCGTCACGCTAAGTTCACGCAAGAAGTCATCATGAGACATTGAAGAAATTTCATCTCAAGTAAGAGTGGGTAAATGACTGCTAACGTTTCTTCTTTCCATAAAAAGAAAAAAAAAGTTTCTAAATGACAATGAAGCGGCTAATAAACCATCAAAGGAGATCTTGTGCTTATTATGGTAGTCGGTTAATGTAGAAAGAAAAACTATTTAATGAAATGACTTTCCTTCATAACCTGTGTTTGAGAAACTTCTGAATATGATTTTTATCGTCCATAGACGTATACAGAAAATATATTTAATATAAAGAAATACAAATTCTTTGAAAATTTTCTTTGGATAATAAAACATTGTATTGTCAAATAATGCATTGGTCGAATAAAAAAATATAAATATTGTTTAATTGATTCAAAATGAATTTTAATTTATTGGTACTGCTTGCATTTTTAATGTTGAGTAAATACATGTTATAGTAGATGTATGTTATACGTTGAGTATAGATGTATGTAGATACAAGTTATAGTAGATATATATTTTGAGTAGATATATGTGGATACATGTTATAGTAGATATATGTATGCTGAGTAGATATATGTAGGTACATATCATAGTAGATATATGCTATATGTTAAGTAGATATATATTTTTAGTAGATGTAAATTATAAGTTGAGCAGATGTATGTAGATACATTTTATATGTTATTTGCCATATATCATCGAAAGATATTTTATTGAATTAACAACACCATAAATAATATTTTGTTTGCTTATTTTACATTTTAAAAAAAAAAGGCCTTGAGGTTCGTTACTTTTTTTAAACACCAGGAATCTTATTCTTGATCGTATATTTGATATGTTTATAGAATAATGAATAAAATGCTGTTTTTGTTGTCTTGTAAAAATGACTACTAACGTTTCTTCTTTCCATAAAAGAAGAAAAAAAGTTTCTAAATGACAATGAAGCGGCTAATAAACCATCAAAGGAGATCTTGTGCTTATTATGGTAGTCGGTTAATGTAGAAAGAAAACTATTTAATGAAATGACTTTCCTTCATAACCTGTGTTTGGAGAAACTTCTGGAATATGACTGTCACCGCGCATCAAATATATTTAATATAAAAAATACAAACTTTTGAGAATTTTTCTTTGGATAATATAACATTGCATTACCAAATAATGCTTTGTTTCTTTAAAAATGTAAACAATGTTTAATTGATTCAAAATGAAATTTAAAATTTTAATTTACCGACATTCCCTATATTGACTAGATGTATGTTATAGTAGATGTATGTTAGAAGTAGAGTAGATGTAGGTAGATACAAGTTATAGTAGATATATGTTTTAAGTTGACTAGATATATGTAGATACATGTTATAGCAGATATATATGTTATAAGTTGTGGTAGATATATGTAGATACATGTTATAGTATATATGTGCATATATGTGGATACATATTATAGTATACATATGCTATACGTTGAGTAGATATATAGATATACATTGAGTAGATGAATGTAGATACATTTTATATGTTATTTGCTATATATTATCGCAAGACATTTGCATCGAACTAAAAACACCATAGTTAATATTGTGTTTGCTTATTTTACATTTAAAAAAAAAAAGGTTTTGAGGTTCGTTATTTTTAAAGCTCCAGGAATCTTATTCTTGAATGTATATTTGATATGGTTATATAAGATTAATAAAATGTTGTTGTTATCTTGTAAAAATAGATAAACTACAAGTTAATTAAATTAAATTGCATGAAATAAACTTCCAGTGAATTGATGCAACCGCAGTTTCAACACTAAAATATTAAACTTCATCTTAAAATATTCTGATGCTTCATATAAAATAATACGATGTATGTGAATTTTTCACGTTATTTTTTTTTTTTAGATTCAACTTGTAAAATCATTTGCCAAATTTTCTAGTGAAATACCTAAACGAAAAATTTCAATTATTTTATTACCAAATAAATATATCTTCTGAGAAAACTGCTTTGATATTTCTGATTGTCAAATGTAAGGGGAAAAAAAATTCTGTTGTTGAAAACATCATCGCGTATAAAAGTTTAAATTACAAATTTATAGAACTAGTTTATTTATATTTAAAGATTTCACACTGAATAGTCTTTTCATAAACGCAGGGAACCTCAGCTTTGATAATTGTCTGAAAACTATAAAAGGCACTTTGTTGTTATTATTGTACTTTGACTTAAGTCATTCGCTATTAGAATGGCTGGGATATAGCATATTTAACTTTAACCAGGCTGCAACACTTGTCCTGCTACACTGCATCTTCATTTTGCTTTCACAAATTTGAAAGAACACACCCCAGGAAAAGCGTTAGGGGGAGGGAGGGGTTCGGATCCTCCTCCCCACTCTCCCTAATCTCAACGGTAGAACATCCCCTATATGATCAACCTCGGCATAGATAAAATTGATAAAAATGTATCTAAACTATTTGAAATGCCATTTTTCATTTTCAGTTCTAAAAAAAAAAAACTTTTAAAACAAGTAATATAAAAAATTTTTTTTAAAGTCAATTCTACTTTTTTTATCACTCTTTTTGCAGAAAGTCCTTTATAAATAATTTCATTCATTTTTTTTAAATCTATTGGTAGATATATGCAACTTAAATCTAAAAAAAACCTAAAATTAATTAATTAAATTTAATTAATGAATTAATATTTGAAAAAACTGTATTAACATCAAGTGTCATCCACCACAAGTTCAAAAAAATGTATTTGAACTTGAGTGGATGAATAAAAAGTATTTTATGAACGATTGGAAATTTGAACAAGATATATATAGGGAATTGAAGGAATTGAAAAAGCTAATAGAAGGAATTGAAAAAAGCACTATACTCTGAGGAAAGTGGAAGGAAGATTATTTCCACCTTCACAATAAGGCATTGAGAGGTAATGTGAAACATTGACCAATTACAAATCTCAGCTTGCGAAACTTGAGGCTTGTGATTGGTGAATGTTCCCTCCTCGTCACTCGATGCCTTGGTGTGAATTCGGCCTTAATAGTTTATCAATTGAAGAAGTTATTTCAAATATCTCTTTTCTCTATCTACAACTTTTTATTAAAACTTTAAATGCATTTCATGTGGAAGATTGTATCAATATAACTCAGAATTTTTTCAAGATGAAACTTTATATATCTTTTTATCAAATATATTTATTAATAAGACATCATTTGTCTTCGTAGTAAGATATTATGCAAGTACAATGTCCCAAAATCCTTAATCTATGGATACAGTATACATAAATTTAAAAAAAAAAAAATTCTTTGAACATGATGAACTTTTTAAAAGAATTTCTCATTCTATTAATCAAAATCATCTCTAATGAATGATCTATTATAAAATGAATGATCTAATTTAGTATTCGTGCCATTTATTAGCTATGTTATACTGAAAATGACTTGATATATTTTTCTAATTTTTTTAATTTTAAATTAACTTTTAAATTTGTCTTAATTCATTATAACAATGTTTCATATATTAATTTAACTTAAAAGTATTGCTTAGATGTTTACAAATTTAACAGTTTATCTTTTTTTTAACTTTAATGTAACAAATTAGAAAATAAAACTGAAGAACAAATAAACTATTTAAAAAAAACCATTCCAAATATTAACGAATAATACACATAATACACATAGTTTTTGAAATTGTATATTTGATTAATAAAAACATTAATCAAACTGATAAAAAATGTGATTTTCTATTATATTAAGAGCAAGATTTATTTAAGAAGTTATATATGCTGCCAACATTACTTACAGACCGTGTAAATATTTCAACCCCTATTTGTAAAATACAGTAAACCTTCGCCGAATTTGAAGTTAATGTCATTAATACATTACTGGGATGGCAAAATCCCGTAATGCAAAAATTAACTTTGTTAAAGAACCAATTTATTGAGTATTGATAGACTTAAGAAATTGGGCATAAGTTAAACAACGCTAAATACTGTCTTAAGTAAAATGGAAAACTGGAACAAATGTTAATTAAAAGGATTTTTTATTACTACTTAGTAAGTAGGTATAAGATTACTTTTCTTAAGGTGTTAATTTTGTTTGGAACAATGGCTGAACAACTCTTTAAAAATTTTGCTTTAAGTTATTTTTTTGTTAATTTTGTGCTTGTTTTGCAGAGTTTTTTAATACTTCTCATAACGAGCCTTCTTTTTCTACATTTGAATCAATTTTTCATTGCAAAATCAAATAGTTCCTGTGCATTTTTGTAATGATTCATTATCGTCTTGTAGTTGTCGGTTTTGTTACTGTAACTTGCTACTGTCGGTTTCGTACTTGTAACTGTCTGCTGGTGCAACAAGATCATCCATCTCTTCATTTATCATTTCTCGTTGCTCTAAATTAATTCGTTGATTTCTCCTTCTTCAGCATCTAAAATTCCTTCCCCGCCAGTTATTTTAGCAATGTGTACGTTTTCTTTGATTTTATTATCAAACAATGGAAATCCTTTAAAATTGTTGATTCTCTTGCAAAAGTACGTTGCTATGTAACATGATCGACGCTCTGCAGCGT
The DNA here is from genome assembly GCA_021605095.1 of Caerostris extrusa. Lineage (NCBI taxonomy): Eukaryota > Metazoa > Arthropoda > Arachnida > Araneae > Araneidae > Caerostris > Caerostris extrusa. The sequence continues at coordinate 29,919 of BPLR01004549.1, read as the reverse complement.
ACAGCGTATGAATGACATTCTAGCGTTGGACAAAGTAAATGGCGACATTTAAGATAACGCGTATGTACAAAATCGCGTTCTGCAAGGGTTTGATTTTTCAATTTGTAAGATTTTTTGCTTCCAAAACAAAAATCCATTAAAATTGTCGACGCTCTTGTGCAAAGTATGTTGTTACAACGCGGTAGATTCTGTATATGAATACATTCTAGCGTTGGACAAAGTAAATGGCGACAGTTAAGATAACACACGCAAAATCGCGTTTGGTAAGTGTTCAAATTTGTATGATTTCTTTGCTTTCACTTTGAAAACAGATAGATCCATTAAAATTATTAAAAATTCACGTACAAAGAATACATTGTAATGGCAACGCGACCGACGCTCTGCAGTATGAATGACATTCTCGTTAGACAAAGTAAATAGCGACAGTTAAGAAAACGCGTATGTACAAAATCCCGTTCTGCAAATACACGTTCGACAAGGGTTTGGATTTTTCAATTTGTAAGATTTCTTTGCTTTATTTTTCAAAACAGGAAATCCATTAAAATTGTCGACAACTCTCATGCAGAGTATGCTGTTAGGCAATGCGGTAGACACTCCGTTGTGTACCACGTATGAATGACATTCTAGCGTTGGACAAAGTAAATGGCGACATTTAAGATAACGCGTATGTACAAAATCGCGTTCTGCAAGGGTTTGGATTTTCAATTTGTAAGATTTTTTTTTGCTTCCAAAACAGGAAATCCATTAAAATTGTCGACAGCTCTTGTGCAAAGTATGTTGTTATTGCAACGCGGTAGATACTCTGTAGCGTACCGCGTATGAATAATTCTAGCGTTGGACAAAGTAAATGGCGACAGTTAAGATAACACACGCAAAATCGCGTTTGGTAAGTGTTCGGCTTTTCTAATTTGTATGATTTCTTTGCTTTCACTTTGAAAACAGATAGATCCATTAAAATTATTAAAAATCACGTACAAAGAATACATTGTAAATGGCAAACCGACGCTCTGCAGTATGAATGACATTCTAGCGTTAGACAAAGTAAATAGCGACAGTTAAGAAAACGCGTATGTACAAAATCCCGTTCTGCAAATACACGTTCGACAAGGGTTTGGATTTTTCAATTTGTAAGATTTCTTTGCTTTTATTTTCAAAACAGGAAATCCATTAAAATTGTCGACAACTCTCATGCAGAGTATGCTGTTATGGCAACGCGGTAGACACTCCGTTATTACATAAATGGCGACATTTAAGATAACGCGTATGTACAAAATCGCGTTCTGCAAAGGGTTTTTGGATTTTTCAATTTGTAAGATTTTTTGCTTCCAAAACAGGAAATCCATTAAAATTGTCGACAGCTCTTGTTAAGTATGTTGTTATTGCAACGCGGTAGATACTCTGCACGCGTTGGACAAAGTAAATGGCGACAGTTAAGATAACACACGCAAAAATCGCGTTTGGTAAGTGTTCGGCTTTTCTAATTTGTATGATTTCTTTGCTTTCACTTTGAAAACAGATAGATCCATTAAAATTATTAAAAATTCACGTACAAAGAATACATTGTAATGGCAACGCGACCGACGCTCTGCAGTATGAATGACATTCTAGCGTTAGACAAAGTAAATAGCGACAGTTAAGAAAACGCGTATGTACAAAATCCCGTTCTGCAAATACACGTTCGACAAGGGTTTGGATTTTTCAATTTGTAAGATTTCTTTGCTTTTATTTTCAAAACAGGAAATCCATTAAAATTGTCGACAACTCTCATGCAGAGTATGCTGTTATGGCAACGCGGTAGACACTCCGTTGTGTACCACGTATGAATGACATTCTAGTGTTGGACAAAGTAAATGGCGACAGTGATCGCGCGTGTGCAAAATCGCTGTAGGTAATTGCTCGACTTTTCTAATTTGTACGATTTTTTTGCATTCATTTTGAAAACACGGAGATTCATTAAAACTGTTGACAGTTCTCATACAAAGAGAACGCAGTAATGGTAAAACGGTTGATCCTCTCTGCAATATGAATGGCATTCTAGCGTTGGACAAAAATAAATGGTAAATTAAGATAAAGCGTATGTACAAAATCTCGTTCAGCAAAAGTTCGGTTTTTAATTTGTAAAATTTCTTAGCTTTCATTTTCAAAATAAGAAATCCATTAAAATTGTCGACAACTCTCGTACACAGTATGTTGTTATGGCAACTCTGTTGTGTACCACGTATAAATGATATTCTAGTGTTGACAAAGTAAATGGTGCCAGTTAAGATAACGCGCCTGCGCAAAATCGAGTTCAGCAAGTGCATGGCTTTTTTAATTTGTACAATTTTTTTTGCCTTCATTTTGAAAACATGAATATTCATTAAAATTGTTGCAATTCTCGTACAAAAAGAACGTCGTAATGGCAACTCAGCTGACTCTTTGCAGCTTACCAAGCATGAATGACATTCTAACGTAGAACAAAGTAAACGGCGACAGTTAAGATAACGCGCCTGCGCAAAATCGAGTTCAGCAAGTGCATGGCTTTTTTAATTTGTACAATTTTTTTCGCCTTCATTTTTTGAAAAGCATGAATATTCATTAAAATTGTTGCAATTCTTCAGCAAGTGCATGGCTTTTTAATTTTGTACAAAAAAACATGAATATTCGTCGTAATGGCAACTCAGCTGAACGTCTTTGCAGCTCAGCTGACCTTTGCAGCTTACATGAATGACATTCTAACGTAGAACAAAGTAAACGGCGACAGTTAAGATAACGTGCCTTTGCAAAATCATATTCGACAAGTGCTCGGCTTTTCTAATTTGTACGATTTCTTTGCCTTCATTTTGAAAACATGAATATCCATTAAAAATACTGACAATTCTCGTACAAAGAGAACATTGTAATGGCAATGCAGCCGACGCTCTACGGCATGAATGACATTCTAGCGTCGGACAAAATAAATGGCAATTAAGATAACGCAAATGTGCAAAATCGCGTTGAGCAAGGGTTCCGTTTTTTCATTAGTAAGATTTCTTCACTTTTATTTTCAAAATAAGAAATCCATTAAGATTGTCGACAACTCTCGTACAGAGTAGGCTGTTATGGCTACGCAGTAGACACTCTGTTGTGTACCACGTATGAATGACATTCTAGTGTTGGACAAAGTAAATGGCGACAGTTAAGATAACGCGTATATGTAAAATCGCGTTCAGTAAGGGTTTATTTTAAGTTTAAGTTCCACTTATCTCTTAAAATTTATGAATTTGAGATCTCTTTACTTATTACATTTGGTCTATTGTTATCCTCTTAAAAGTTAATTCAAGCAATTAATGTAAGTTATTTGACTGTAATTTACGAGCAGTTTTTATAATAGACTAACCAAGTTTGAATGTTACGTTCGTTACAATTATTTTGAAACCATTAAAAATCCTCTTTACAGTATCGATATTTAGAAAATTGTTCTGAAATAATAAAAAGAAAAATCTTACATATAGGAGAAAAGGAAATGATGGTTTGATGAAAAATATGACACGTTAATCAAAACCAAAATGTTCTTGTAAATCTCTGGGTTTCATGAGCCCACCGAGAGGCGATGAAGAGTGCACGTTGCCTTTCAGAAGAACATTAAGAAGTAAGTGCGTGTTTGATGTGCAAAAATCTCTGATATCATCATTTGCGTGTCTTATGTGAGAAACTCTTTACGTATCATCATCTGCGTGTCTTACGTGAGAAAATCCGAAAATCTCCCACCAAGTAGCCTAACCATTGATGCGAGACCTTAATACACACTACATACTATAGTTTTCAATACAAATCGCCGTCGAGTCTCCTCGTTTCTAAAAGCAATGATTGCAGCACTCGCCTCCAGCGAAATCGAATAGGGGTCCTCCTGCACACTAGATATCTAGCTAGATGTTACCGCTGCGTCATAAGTAGGCGCAAACATCATTTGAAGTTTAAAACTTTCAACGGGGATGATTTTTAAAATTTATAATGATGAAAAACGATCAATGTTTGCAATAATAATGATAATAATATTGTGGTGCTAAAAAAGCGAGTAAAGTGTCGCAGTCCTTCCCCTCATGGTCTTGGTAATGCTGAATCTGCTACATATCTACCTTTCTAGTGTCAAATGACCCAGTAAGATAGAACCCAGATAGTAGTCAAAGTACCCAGCATTCAAAAACAGCAACAGCTACAGTACCGTTGATAATTTTCAAAATATTATCAATGCTTATGTTCTCTGCGCTTATAAAAAGATTATTTTGTGTCAAATCATTAAATGGAAATAAACCAGCCCTATAAATTAAACTTTTTCAATGTAGTTGTTTTAAACTTTTTATATGCATAAGTTTTCAATAACAATAGTTTTTATTTTTATTTTTATTTATTAATTATTATTATTATTTTTTGTTTTATGTTTGACAATCAGAAGACTCAATACAGTTTCCTCGAAAGATATTTATTTTGCATTAAAACAATTCAAATTTTTGGCGTACGTGCAAGCGCTGCACAGACATTACTCCCTTTGCATTACAAAGGGGGCGCGTGTAACTTGAAGATAAGCCACGGACACGGAGTAACAATGCCCCCGCAGCGCTCTACGATCCTATTAGACCGGGACCTACGGTTTAAAGTGGATTCCGAATCGCTATAAATATCCATGGCACCGCCGGGACGCGAACCCGAAACCTGGGGTACCGAGCGCTAGCCACTCGGCCCTTCAGGCCCATAATTGTAGAATTCTAGAAATGTAAATTTCAAGGAAATAATTTTAACGAATTAGATTAACTTTTCAGGGATTAGATTAACTTCGGTTATGCCCTATAATTTTCAAAGTAAATTAGCAGCATTTACTTGAAATTTTTGTACTAAACCTACTTGTTGTAATTTTAAAAGTATAAATAAAAGTGTAAAAGAACTATTTTTATGTTACTTATGACTATAAATAAAACTACAACATGTTTTATATGTAAATTTTACATTGGTCACTTTGGAATGACCTGTATATATGTAGATAATACAAATAATTTGTTAAATAGCTGAACTAAGATCAGTTTCTGGGTTTTTAACAATTAGTAGATGAAAAGAAAGTAAATCCAAATGAATGGTTTGTTATTGGTTCATTTCTTTTTGTGAATTATATATTTCTTTATTAGTTTCAGTTGATTTATTTTGATATAAACGAGTCTATAATTATTAATGTCCTTTCATATTCTGATATAGAAAGAATTCTAGTCTTTTTCCCATTGGAAAAAAAAAAAATTGCATTAAAATGATAATAATGATTTTTGAGATTTAAAAAGTAATTTTAATTAAGGTATTTGTTTGAATTTTATAAGTATTATATTTTTAAGGTAAGGTTATTTATTTATTATTTATTTTATTTTTATTTTTTTGTTTTGTTTTGTTTGTTTGTTTAATATGTTTTGAAATTTAATTACTCCTGACAATTTAATCTTAAAAGATCTAAATGGATGGGTAGGTTAAGTAGAAAAGTTAATAATGAAAATGATTAAATGAATTTTCAATGAGAAAAATTAAATGGCTAATTTTCTTGGAATTGATTTAGCCAATTGTTCATTAGCAGTTGCTCATTCTATCTGCTACATGCTCAACTTTTAAAAGTTTTATGACTTCTGTAAAATTTGGTATCGAAAATAGTCTTAATATTTATTCAATCTAATTTTAAATCATAAAATTAGATTAAATAAATATTAAATACATTATCATTTTCTACCAATAATTATTTTATCATCTTTAATCGATTTTAACTTCATACTCATCCGCCAGATGGAGCCACCTACTACATTTATGTTGCGACTAAGAATACTGCTTTTATTTACATTTACTTTTTAGATTTTTTTTACTTCTTTTTTTAAAAGAATTAACTTTTAATATGGAGGGACTTAAGTTGATTATTTTTAGTAGACTTAGCAGAGAAGTGATAAAAATTTTAATAATATGGTTATTAAAAAGTCATAGTTTCGTTTTCGATTTATTGTGGCAAAATAAGTGAATGAATAAATTAGTGGCTTTTATTTAGTACGCTAGAAAATTTTGGCCATTAGCAGTTTCAAAACAGGTGATAAATGGGATATATGAGATAGAGACGTTGATTATTATTTTGATATGATCGAAAGATATTAAAAGACTAAGTAATTATAATGAAATTTGTTGAGAAATGCATAGCTTTTATTTAGTAAGCTAGAAAATTTTTGCCGTTAGCAGTTTCAAAACAGGTGATAAATGGGATATATGAGATAGAGACGTTGATTATTATTTTGATATGATCGAAAGATATTAAAAGATTAGTAATTATAATGAAATTTGTTGAGAAATGCATAGCTTTTATTTAGTAAGCTAGAAAATTTTTGCCGTTAGCAGTTTCAAAACAGGCGATAAATGGGATATATGAGATAGACACGTTGATTATTATTGTGATATGATCGAAAGATATTAAAAGACTAAGTAATTATAAAAAGTACTTTGTTGAGAAATGCATTCATTATTCCCATGAAAATGTACTTATTTTTGGTGGTGTAAAAGTAATTATTCCTTAATTTTTCGGAACCAGTGTAGAAACATAGCATTCAATGTTTCAAAAACTTAGTTTTTAATTAACATTCTAATCCTCTGAGCTATAAATATAAAAATTGTTGATGAAATTTCGTTTCTTTTCCTCAATAGAAAGACTTCGAAATAATAATTGTGTCCTGTTTTAAAGTTTTTAAAGTTGTTTTAAGCTATATAATAATTAATAAACAAATAAAAAGAATCAGCTCACTCAGCAAATGAGCTTGCTTCATAGAAGGATCCTTATATTTAAATGTTGTCTTGAGAATCTGCCATATTTTAAAATTACTTTTAAAGATTTAGACATGAGTAGAACATTTAAAAAAAAATGTGTTCGTCTATAAATTTGCTATTTTGACAATTCTAATAAACCATTCCCCACCCCTCTCCCCCGCAAAAAAATGAATAGACGAGTGCACTTGACTCAAGAATTTTATTTAGACAGCAAAAAAAAAAAAAAAAAAAAGCGTAAAAAAAAAAGCGTAAGGCTTACTCATTAAAATCTTGAATTTTATCATCTACCATCTAAATGTGTAATTTATATTAAATTCTATGCATTTTTTGTTCCCAAATGAGAATAATTCGGTAGCGCGCTTTGTTACATGGCTATATGTATTGAACAATACATTTCTAATGAAAACTCTTTTTCACCATATGAACTGTTGTTTTTGATATCAAAATTCCTTCTCGGTATAGTACTTCAAATAAAAGATATTATAGAGTTTTTGCAAAAACGGAAACTTCACGCTTTCACTTTTCCACTATCGGGCTTATGATGCCACTGCGCATGCGCACTCATCGATTTATCAGGAAAATTAAAAAGAGTTTTTTTTATAACGTCCGCCTTCACTTACGATAATTTCGAAACGGCTGCAATACTAGATCTCGAATGCGAGAAACTGGATGAGTATATAGAATTGCAAATATCCAGTTCTCTATTTTACAGCGTATTTAAGATTTAATAATTATAGATTTTAATCGTTTATCCGAGGAAATTTATCTTTAATGATTATATGTGTAATAAAAAAAAAAAAAAAAAAAAAAAAAAGAAATGTGTCTCTCTTATATGTTTGTGCTTTATTTCTTGCTAATTGCTATTCATCTTTGTATGACAATTTTATATATTTCAATAAATCTTCAAACATTCACAAAATATTTAGAATTGTATTAATAGGTGGGATGAAAAGTGCGAAGGCTGACACATAGATGGCGCTACTAGTATTAAATCCATATGATTTTTAGTTAGCCCTGACCTTCAAAAAGACACGTGTATAAATTTGACAGCTGTTGCACTATTAGTATGTGAGTTATAACATTTTTAGTGAAGCAACTTTTGCTAGTTTGCAAAAATGGATAAAAGGAATTTCGTATGTTAATAAAGCATTGCTTTTTGGCAAAAAAAAAAAAAAAAAAAAAAAATACTATTGAAGCCAAGGCTTGGCTTGATAAACATTATTCGGACTTTGCACCAGGAAAATCAACCGTAGAGAAGTGGTTTGCTAAATTTAAACGAGGCGAAATGAACACCGAGGACGATGCACGCAGTGGACGCCCCAAAGAGGCTGTTACCGACGAAAACATCAAAAAAAGTCCACAAAATAATTTCTGATAACCGTAAAGTGAAGTTGATTGAGATAGCTGAGACCCTAAAGATATCAAAGGAACGTGTTGGACATATCGTGAATGAATATTTGGATATGCGAGAGCTCTGTTCAAAGTGGGTGCCGCGCGAGCTCACAATCGACCCAAAACAACAACGAATTGATGATTCTAAACAGTGTTTGGAGCTGTTTAATCGTAATAAACCCGAATTTTTGCGTCGATATGTGACAATGGATGAAACATGGCTCCATCATTTCACACCGGAGTCCAATCGACAGTCAGCCGAGTGAACTGCACGTGATGAATACTAAAAATGCTATAACTTCACTAAAAATGCTATAACTCTCATACTAATAGTGCAACAGCTGTCAGATTTATACACGTGTCTTTTGAAGGTTATGGCTAACCAAAAATCATATGGATTTAATACTAGTAGTGCCATCTATGTGTCAGCCTACGAACTTTTCAGCCCACCTGTTATTTGTTTTAAATCTTTTCTTGAGTAAAATAGTTATACATTTGTAATATATGTCTAATTCAATTTGTTTCACAATTCTGTTCTATGTATTTCAGTTTTAATATTTTTGATTCTTATGATAATTTTAAATATTATTCATCTAAGAACAAATATATTATTTATTTATTTAAGAATAAGAATGAAATGTTAAAATAATGTATAAAAAACAATTTTCAAAAATGCAAAGAATATAATAAAAAAAAAAAAAAAAAACATTTCTGTTCGCAGCTACTTTGTTATGAGTAGCATTAATTTTGTTTTTGTCTCAAATTAAACATCTGCTTTCCTCTCCATCTAAAACATCTACTCATTTCCAATCCAGATATTATGGAAATAGAAGCTTGATTCTAGTTAATCCCAGAAGATATAGATTTAGATGCAAAGTTTTAAATAATGTTAATGTAATTAGATGCATATATATATGTTTACTTTAATTATTAAAAATTCTAATAATTAGTTATTTTTAATTTTGAAAAATTACTTACTGTTTATGCTAATGAAAAATACTATACAGATATTTTCAATTTAACAATCGGTTTTTGTTGATATTTCAACACTTTTTTATTCCTATTTTTTTCAATTCAAAAGGCTATTTAGAATTAATAACCTGCACCTGTAATTTGTACTATAATACTTTATATTTTCATTTCGAAATTTATATTTAATGTTATGCTATATGTAAATTATATTAAAATATTATTGCAAATATAATCTATAAGGTTAAATTATGTATCTAGTTGAAATTTTATTAAATAATAATTATATACAAATTGGAATTTATAAATATAGTAATTGTTTTTAAAAATGCAATTTATTTAGATAAAATACAGTATTAAAATAAAATTGCTTTTCTGTTTTTTATGAAACAAGATTATTATATACAGACGTTTAGTGGTTTTAATAGTGGTAAGCTTCTACATGATAATTGCACAAAATCTAAACTACCTTTAAATACATCATTAAAAATGAATTAAAAATCACTCTTTCTAAATTTCGTATAAAACATTTGCCCATTGAAGATTATACATATAATAATTATAAAAAAAAAAAAAAAATAACAGTAAATTTCATATTTTATTTAAAAATTGATGAACAAAATTTGTTTTGCTGATTAGAGACAAATGTGCTATGAATGAACACAACTGATTTTTAAACATGTTAATTTATTTTTCATATGTCCAGTTTTAAAAATATGTATTAATTAAAAAAAAAAGTAATTTATTTAAAAGTGTATTAAAAATTACTGACTAAAAATAATTTGTTTTATTTAACGAAATTCTAATGTTTAACTATTTTTAATTTTGATAACTACTCTTTTACTTTTATATTAATTATTAGTACTATAGGGATATTTTCCATTTATTAACCTGCTTCTGTTGGAATAAACTATATATAAAATACATCAATTTTGTTCCCCGTGCTTTAAGGAAGTTATATTAGTATAGATTTATTTATCTGATTAGTATTTTTTTAAAATTTGAATTGAGCTTTGTAATAAATTGAAAGTGTACATAGATAAACTAAATGTACTATTAAATAACTGCTTAATAAATTTGCTTGTTTATAATGAAAATTATTCCTTATTTAAGAAAACAATGTATAATAAGAAATACATTTTTATTCATTTTCATTCTTAATATTAGCAACTTTTTAAAGATTTGGTGTATTTTTACATTTGTTTGTCCTTTTTTTTTTAGATTATAACTTACTGTTCGATTTCTTGCAATTTTTCTTTTTATCATGATTTTTTTGTGGTGATGTAAAAGTTAATAATTTTTATTACATAAAATCTTTATGCCATCTGTAAATTAAAAGTTGAGTAGTAATATATAAATGAATCATTACAATTTCTATTTTCCTTGCATGCTTCATGTGGAATTATTAATTTATTTTATACACCTTTATAATAAATTGCAATTATAAATAAATTTACTACATTGTTTCTTAATAAATGTGTTTGTTTTATTAGAACGTTGTTCTTTATTTAAGGAAATGTCATATCATAGGAAACAATTTTCATCACTAATATGTACAGGTTTTCAAAAATTTGGCTTATCTTTCATATAAGGTCATATTTGGTCATATTTCAGTTTTGCATTCCATTTCTTAAAGAATAAATCTTCTTTCCAAGGTTTTTTTTTTTCCTTTTATATATTGAGTTTTATTTCTGTTAATATTTTTTTTTTTATAATAATGTATAAATCTATATTTTTTTAAGAAAGTTTTTCCAATAAAATTGAAAAAATAATATCATATATTTAAATATATACTAAATAATTGGAGAATTTTTCTGTTGCACTTCATTTATCCTAGTGTGCTTTTTCCACCTACACTTGTTGTCATTGATAACTCTCCCTTTAACAATAACTTGTATATAATATATATTTTTACGTAGAGAGCGTTTTCCACTTCAATTGTCACTCCAGATGAAAAGCTTTATATAAGCGTAACTGCTTATTTATCAGAAAATACATCATTGATAAGCCTTAATGCTTACAACAGTATTATTTTTGCTTATTTATCATTGTCATTCCATTCCTTCTATTAGCTCACACTCTCCCTATATATATCTTGTTCAAATTTTCAATCGTTCATAAAATATTTTTATTCATCCACTCAAGGTCAAATACATTTTTTTAACTTGTAGTGGATGACACTGATGTTAATACAGTTTTTTTTTTTCAAATATTAATTCAGTAATTAAATTTAATTAATTAATTTTAGTTTTTTTTTTTTTTTCGATTTAAGATGCATACATCTACCAATAGATGGCGCCTGATAAACTTAAAAAAGGAATGAAAATTATTTATAAAGAACTTTCTACAATAGAGCGAAAAAAAAAGTAGGAACTGACTTAAATTTTTTTTTTTTTTTATATTACTTGTTTTACCTAAAAGTAAAATCATTATAAATAATCCTTTATTATACTAATATTCAGTATTTATTTTGGAATCAAGGCTTAATATAAGCCGTTTTAAATATTTGAATTTTTTTTTTATTTCCAACATATAATTATTGCTGTCATCTCTTTTTCAAATAATTTCAAGCAATAATTTAGATATTTAAATTGTTTTTGTAATATTTATCCTTTTAAATAATTTCATTTATGTTTTAACACTCTTGTTTATAAGCAATTTTTTTTTATTTCTATTAAAATTCCTTTTAATGTTAGAAGTTAATTACTATTCTTAAATTACCAAAGAATTCTTGTATCAAGACGTAAAATTTAAGAGAACTGCTTAGACCCTCCAAAAAAGAAAAGAGAATATGATAAGAATTATTTAAATTTTAGCTTATTAGTATGGTTACAGCTGAACTTTTAATTACTTTAATTTTTAAGAAAACGTATTCCCTTTTTTAAATAATAATGCGAATCCCTGAAAAGATTTAAACTTCAGATGACAACAATTGCCAAAAGTGTAATTGAAAATGCAACTGAAGCATCTTTTCTTCACTTGACCTAATAGTATTGCATGACATGGCAAAGCTTATACGAGGCTCTTCTTCGTTGAACAGTGTCCCATCGATGTGTGATAAGTGGAGAACTTCCAGGGGCAACTGCCCTTCATTTACGTGTCATAAGAGAGAAAACTCCCATCAGGCAACTTGACTATCGATTCGAGACCCTTTTGCACATACTGTTACAATCTTCCTCGAGTGGCCACGTTTCTGAAAGTAGGGACTACAACTATCACTTCCATAAACTAAGCATGTAACCATGACGAAAAACGAGCAAATGTATATATATATATATATATATATATATATATATATATGCAAAACAGGAATACAAATTATTAAGATTTATTTCTTCATATATGAAGATTTATTACCTGATATTATTTAAATTCTGCACGATATATATACAATATTATTTAAATAATGAGTAATTTTAATTAACTTTATATAAGTATTAATGAGTTCCTAACATAATTTCTTCTAGGAAAATTTTCATGTTCGTTTGAAGGAGATGTATGAAGCTGAAATGTTCAAAATCATATTCAAAAAGTATATGATCATATGCAAATACTTAAAACAAGAAAAGTGTTAACAAATAAGTATTTTTATTTCACACATAATTACAATAATGTATAGGTATAACACAAATATACACTCAAGAGCAAAAACATTATGACCACCCCTACATTTTGCAATGAACTCGCCTGGATGACGTGGAAGGCACGTGATCAGGTGGAAGTGGTATTTAACTGCTGCTGGAGAGTCTGAAGAATCCTTCTTTCACGTACTTCTATGTATCTTCTTCTTCTGTGTTTCTTCATCGTAACTGGTCCATGGATCAGTTGGAGAGAATTGCCTGGTCAGATGAATCACGGTTTGTTATTCATCACGCCGATGGCCGTGTCAGGATACGCTGTCTTCCAGGCGAACAGTTGCTCCCCTCAATGTACAGTAGGTCATACACAGGCCAGTGGTGGCGGTATTATGCTTTGAGGGACGTTCTCTTTGGGTGTCTCTGGGACCCGTGGTTGTGGTAGAGCAGACCATGAATGCTGCAGGGTATCTGAACATCATTGCGGACCAGTTGCACCCTTACATGGTTCTGTTTTTCCAGCTGGAAATGGAATGTTCCAACAGGACAACGCCCCCTTGTCACAAGGCTAAAATTGTGTTGGAGTGGTTCCAGGAACATGATGCTGAATTCCAGTTAATGTCCTGGTCGCCTAACTCACCGGATCGCAATCCGATAGAACACATTTGGGATGTCCTGGGACGGCAGCTCAGAGTTCGAAGACCACCACCGCAATCGTGACCGTTGCATAAACATCTGGTACAATCTGTCTCCGCCCATCTAGCAAGGACTTGTGGCATCCATGCCAAGGCGGGTTGAAGCTGTGTTGCTCGCCAAAGGTGAGCCAACTGGTTATTGACAGGTGGTCATAAAGTTTTGGCTCTTGAGTGTGTATAATGTTACATTGCACAATGTTCAAATACAATGACAATTAATCTTGGCAGATGGTGACAACATTAAAAAATACTTTAAATTTTGATGGTAGACATAATTATCATAAATGTATAATTCAATTTTAAATTATTAAACAATAATTACATTTTTAAAAGAAAAATAACTAAATTTTTTAAAATAAAAAATATTATGATTAAGTAATTTTAAAAATGAATAAGAGTATATGATCAAGTGGGAATCTGTATTTTTATACATAATTGCAATAATGTACATGTATACTACAAATATATATATATAATGTTAAATAGCACAATGTTGATATACAACGACAATGAATCGTGCAGATGGTGATGACATTAAAAAGAACTTTAAATCTTGATAGTAGATATAATTATCATAAATGTATAATTAAATTTTAAATTATTACAAAATAATTACATTTTTAAAAGAAAAATAACTAAATTTTTTAAATAAAAATATTATGATTAAGTAATTTTAAAATGAATAAGAGTATATGATCAAGTGGGAATCTGTATTTTATACATAATTGCAATAATGTACATGTATACTACAAATATATATATATAATGTTAAATAGCACAATGTTGATATACAACGACAATGAATCGTGCAGATGGTGATGACATTAAAAAGAACTTTAAATCTTGATAGTAGATATAATTATCATAAATGTATAATTAAATTTTAAATTATTACAAAATAATTACATTTTTAAAAGAAAAAAATAACTAAATTTTTTTAAATAAAAATATTATGATTAAGTAATTTTAAAAATGAATAAGAGTATATGATCAAGTGGGAATCTGTATTTTATACATAATTGCAATAATGTACATGTATACTACAAATATATATATATAATGTTAAATAGCACAATGTTGATATACAACGACAATGAATCGTGCAGATGGTGATGACATTAAAAAGAACTTTAAATCTTGATAGTAGATATAATTATCATAAATGTATAATTAAATTTTAAATTATTACAAAATAATTACATTTTTAAAAGAAAAAAATAACTAAATTTTTTTAAATAAAAATATTATGATTAAGTAATTTTAAAAATGAATAAGAGTATATGATCAAGTGGGAATCTGTATTTTATACATAATTGCAATAATGTACATGTATACTACAAATATATATATATAATGTTAAATAGCACAATGTTGATATACAACGACAATGAATCGTGCAGATGGTGATGACATTAAAAAGAACTTTAAATCTTGATAGTAGATATAATTATCATAAATGTATAATTAAATTTTAAATTATTACAAAATAATTACATTTTTAAAAAGAAAAAATAACTAAATTTTTTAAATAAAAATATTATGATTAAGTAATTTTAAAAATGAATAAGAGTATATGATCAAGTGGGAATCTGTATTTTATACATAATTGCAATAATGTACATGTATACTACAAATATATATATATAATGTTAAATAGCACAATGTTGATATACAACGACAATGAATCGTGCAGATGGTGATGACATTAAAAAGAACTTTAAATCTTGATAGTAGATATAATTATCATAAATGTATAATTAAATTTTAAATTATTACAAAATAATTACATTTTTAAAAGAAAAAAATTAACTAAATTTTTTAAAGCAAAAATTAACTAAAAATATTATGAGTAAGTAATCTTAAAAATGAGTAAGTGATGATCCACGAATATTTTAAAAAAGATTTAGATCTGCAAAGATATCAATTTTAACAAGTGCGTATTTTTATTTCACACATAGTTACAATAATGTATAGGCATAATACACACACACACATATATATATATATAATGTTAAATAGCACAATGTTGATATACAACGACAATGAATCGTGCAGATGGTGATGACATTAAAAAGTACTTTAAATCTTGATAGTAGATATAATTATCATAAATGTATAATTAAATTTTAAATTATTACAAAATAATTACATTTTTAAAAAAAAAAATTAACTAAATTTTTTAAAGCAAAAATTAACTAAAAATATTATGAGTAAGTAATTTTAAAAATGAGTAAGTGATGATCCACGAATATTTTAAAAAAGATTTAGATCTGCAAAGATATCAATTTTAACAAGTGCGTATTTTTATTTCACACATAGTTACAATAATGTATAGGCATAATACACACACACACATATATATATATATAATGTTAAATAGCACAATGTTGATATACAACGACAATGAATCGTGCAGATGGTGATGACATTAAAAAGTACTTTAAATCTTGATAGTAGATATAATTATCATAAATGTATAATTAAATTTTAAATTATTACAAAATAATTACATTTTTAAAAGAAAAAAAAATTAACTAAATTTTTAAAGCAAAAAATTAACTAAAAATATTATGAGTAAGTAATTTTAAAAATGAGTAAGTGATGATCCACGAATATTTTAAAAAAGATTTAGATCTGCAAAGATATCAATTTTAACAAGTGCGTATTTTTATTTCACACATAGTTACAATAATGTATAGGCATAATACACACACACATATATATATATATATAATGTTAAATAGCACAATGTTGATATACAACGACAATGAATCGTGCAGATGGTGATGACATTAAAAAGTACTTTAAATATTGATAGTAGATATAATTATCATAAATGTATAATTAAATTTTAAATTATTACAAAATAATTACATTTTTAAAAGAAAAAAATTAACTAAATTTTTAAAGCAAAAATTAACTAAAAATATTATGAGTAAGTAATTTTAAAAATGAGTAAGTGATGATCCACGAATATTTTAAAAAGATTTAGATCTGCAAAGATATCAATTTTAACAAGTGCGTATTTTTATTTCACACATAGTTACAATAATGCATAGGCATAATACACACACACACATATATATATATATAATGTTAAATAGCACAATGTTGATATACAACGACAATGAATTTTGGCAGATTGTGATGACATTAAAAGTACTTTAAATCTTGATAGTAGATATAATTATCATAAATGTATAATTAAATTTTAAATTATTACAAAATAATTACATTTTTAAAAAAAAAAATAACTACATTTTTTAAATAAAAATCCTTTCAAAATGTTATAAGTAAGTAATTTTAGGCTCATCAGTTCTTCCAACTTTTTATTTTAAAATGTGAATCGAATCTTATGTCCAATTATGTTCACATTTAGTAACCAATCTCGGTTAGACACCCCACCTCAGTTGTTACACTTTGATGAAACGGTGTATGTTTTCCATTTGGATGGAAAAGCTCATCAGTCACATTCAACATGTGGTTGTTTACATCGAAATTGTTTTCTTCTTCAGAATAGAAACTAAAAGTTCCCCTATTGTTATCAAGGAATGTATCCCCGCTCTGTCCTTCTTTATCACCCCACATTAAATTCCGCCCATTATCTAAAGTCACAGCCAAGTATTCTTGTAAATCCTGTTCCTCTCCATAATAGTTACTTTCTCTCTTTGGAAAATGCAAGTCTCTCTCAGTCTCTGCAATCTCAGCACTTGCATGGTTAGCAGTTGTATGTAATTCTTCTTTATACAGCATTTCTCGATATTTTAAGCTTTCAAGCACACTATCTTCATTAAGAGGCACACTCCCATATATTGTTGGGTCAGAGCTTTCAGGTGAAAGTGCTTGTAGCTTTAATAATGGAGAATGAATCTCATACCAGTCAGTATCATGTTGTCTGTCTGGGAAAATATCTTCTACTGAAGCAAGGAAATGTTTGCACTCTTCCGGATCACTGTTGTCTGTTGATTGTTCCGAAACACTATTTTCTGCTAATTGTTCTGAATCACGATTTTTAGTTAATTGTATTTCCTTAGTAGCAGAAATATTCATGTCAGAACATTATGGTAATGAGAGGGGGGCGTAGAAAGAGTGTGAGATGGGGCGAATGAATCAGGGGCGTAAATAGCAGGGATAATAATACTAGGCAGAACTTCCGAATTTATTCTTGATGTTGATTGTGTCTCTTCAGAAGTACTGTTGTTACGTAAATTACTATCTTCTATTACACAGCTAGGGTAAGGGAGTCCATTTCCATTTCTCTCAAGATTATAAACAGAAAAAACTTGAGGAGGTGCATAAATAGCAGAGGGGAAATTGCCTAATACTTTAATGTCACTCCAATATTGGTTTCCATTTATCTCAGATTTAAATGCAAAAAATGCATTTGAGAGTTGTGGAAAGATATAAAAATGAGGAGCTTGCCTGTATGTTGGAGGAAAGTTCATATATGAGATATTTTTCTGTCTCGGATAATGATAGGATTCTTCGTTAAAAAATGGGTGATTCATAGTTGGATATTCTATCCTACTTAGCGCTTTCTCCACAAACTCTTCCTCCTCTGGATCACTAATATCTTCATACATAGGTGGCTCAGGTTCTTTGGAATCCACGGACATTTCTTCTTCCCTCAGTAAATTTTCCTTAACATCTCCTGCAACATTTTTAGCATTTACTGTATTTGAAAATCCCTGGTTTCCCGTGTTTACATTGAATTTTTGAAAAAAATATAGTTTCATTCAACGCATTGCTGGGTCTTAGATTATTCTGATACGTGATGTTAACAGATTCTGCAATAGATTTCTCATCATTATCCGATGAAACATTTTCATTAATATCCGGAGTCTTAATTAAGTTTGAGGAATCAGTTCTAGTAGTATTCAAGCATTGTTTTGGTTCAGCATCACTCCATCGTTTACTAAATGGAGTAAAAGGAGTCACTTCTACCATTTTTCCGGATTCAGAATCACTCAGTTGTTGCACTCCAGATTGCATAAACGTATTGTGCTCTTTCAGTTCATTCCTATTCGTCAATGGATTAATAGATGTTTCATTTTCTTCTATTGTGAGGGATTCTTTATCATCTCTTGCAAAATTTTTAGCATTTATTATATTTGAAACTTCGTGGTTTTCTGTGTTTTCCTCGAATTCCTTAAAATGTTCATCTCCAATTAAAGTGTTGTTCGATGTGAGATTATTTTCTGCTGTGGTATTAATAGATTCAGCAACACATTCATCATCAGTTATATCAGAAAATGGACAGTAATCAGATTGTTCTTCATACATAAAATCTGCTTGTTGGTTGCCTATGCCTTCTTTGGATACATAGGAAGATTGTTCTTTATGCATAAAATTCGTTTGTTGGTTGCCTATGTTTTCACTGGAAAATTCACAATCCTTCAAAACATTGTTAGACTTTGAATTATTTTGATATGTCATATCAACACATTTCGGAATAAATTTCCGACCGTATATTCTTTGAGCCCGTTTTATTTTTGTTTCTGGGTACTTTTTAGTATGTTTGAGGAACCATTTGTAATAGTCACATTATTGGAGCAATCTTTCAATTCAGTATCACTCCATTGTTTTCTACGTGATCTAAGAAGCGTGTATAGTTTCCGTCTTTTCGCGCCCGCCACTGTCTTAAAAAATTTTTTCACCCCGTATACACGCCTCTTTGAAACATAAGCAAATCCATAAGGGCTTCTGCAAAAGTTTTAGCATTTATTATAAATGAATCTTCCTGATTTTCTGTGCTTTCATTAAATTTACCACTTAATTTATCTTCATTCAGAGCTTTGTTAGTTTTTTTTTATTATTTTCATGCATATTAATATATTCTGCATTAGTTTTCTCACTACTATCCTCTAAAATTTCTTCATAAACAATATCTTGAGTCCATATAAAGTTTTTCGGAACCAATTATGAGAGTTTTTTTACTCAAACTATCTTTGATGTTGTTTCTAGATTTCATTAAATCCCTGTATTTTTCTAAATCTGTCTTTTCCTTCCATTTAATAGAAAAGTTTTCAATCTTAACATAATACTCTTCTATTGAAGTAACTTCTCTAACAACAGCTTCAACAGCTTTAACAACAGTTTCTTCAACAGCTTCTTCAACAGCTTTAGCATTTATTATATCTGAAACTTCCTGGTTTTCTGTAATGTCATTGAAATTGGTAGAAAATTTATCTTTATCCAGAGCTTTGTTATTATTTTGATGCTTATTAATATATTCTGCCATAATTTTCTCATCATCCGTCGTAATATCTTCATAAATAGTCTCTAATATGATTGGGGAACAAGTTCCAGTAGTCACATCATTCAAACGTTCTTTCGATTCAGGCGTATCTGACGCTTCTTGTTTTCCAAATTCTTCATTCAATTTATCAGTTAATTTATTGTAATTCAAATCTTCGCAAGATTTTAGATCATTCTGATGCATGATATTAGATTCGGCATTAGATGTATCACCATTATCTGCTGAAACACCTTCATAAACTTCGTGAGTATCTGTTATGTTTGGGAAGTCAGTTGTAATAGTTGCATCATTCAAATTTTGTTCATATCCATAATCACTCAATCGTTTTCTAGATGGAGTAGAAGAGGTCACATCATTCAAACTGTCTTCTGGCTCAGAAACACGCCGTTGTTTTCTAGGTGGTGTAAAAGTAGTCCCATCGTTCCAATTCTCATGGGATTCAGAATCCCTCGATTGTTCTCTAGATGACGTAGAAGTGGCCACGTCATCTGGACTATCTTCAGATTCCAAATCACTCAATTGTTTTCTAGATGGCGTAGAAGAGGTCACATTATTCAAACTGTCTTCTGGCTCAGAAACACGCCGTTGTTTTCTAGGTGGTGTAGAAGTAGTCCCATCGTTCCAATTCTCATGGGATTCAGAATCACTCGATTGTTCTCTAGATGACGTAGAAGTGGCCACGTCATCTGGACTATCTTCAGATTCCAAATCACTCAATTGTTTTCTAGATGGCGTAAAGAGGTCACATTATTCAAACTGTCTTCTGGCTCAGAAACACGCCGTTGTTTTCTAGGTGGTGTAGAAGTAGTCCCATCGTTCCAATTCTCATGGGATTCAAAATCACTCGATTGTTCTCTAGATGACGTAGAAGTGGCCACATCATCTGGACTATCTTCAGATTCCGAATCACTCAATTGTTTTTTAGATGACATAAAAGTGTGGCACCCTTTCAATTCATTCCTACCCATCAATGGATTAATAAATTTTTCATCCTCTTCATACTTCTCTTCTACTGTAATATCTTTACCATCTGTTGCAACAGTTTTAGCTTTTGCTACATCTGAAACTTTTGATTTCCTGTGTTTTCATTGAAGTTATTAAATAATATATGTTCTTTCAAAGTCTCGTTAGATTTTATATCATTTTTATGCATGATATAAATAGATTCTGCAATAGATTTCTCTCATCATTATCTGCTGAAATATCTTCGCAAATTTGTGCAGTATCTATTATGTTTGAAGAACCAGTTATAGTAGTCACATCTTTTGAACTTTCGTCCAATTCGGAATCACCACATTGTTTTCTAGATTGCATAAAAGCCTTATACCTTTTCAATTTATTCCTATACATCAATTGATTAACACTTTCCTTTTCTTTCGCTGTCATGCATTCCTTACCGTCTTTTGCAACATTTTTAGCATTTATTATATCTGAATCGTCTTGGCTTTCTGTATTTTCTTTTAATTTATTAAATAAAGCTTTGAGATTTTGTACTTCGGTATTAATTGATTCTGCAACATTTTCATCATCGCATATATCAGAAAACTCAGAGGAATTACTTTTTTTCGTCATCCATAGAATCCTCCTCTGCACTTAGCATACCTATATTATTTTGATCTTCATTAATAATATCTGGATAAACAGGCTTATCAAGTACTCTGTAGTCCACAGGTTCCTCCTCTGTCATCAGCAAATCCGCCTTAACGTTTCCTGGAATATGTTTAGAATTCATTATACCTGAAACTTGCTGGTTGTCGATGCATATCTTATCACTTAGCATATCTATATTATTTTGATCTTCATTAATAATATCTGGATAAGCAGGCTTATCAAGTACTCTGTAGTCCACAGGTTCCTCCTCTGTCATCAGCAAATCCGCCTTAACGTTTCCTGGAATATGTTTAGAATTCATTATACCTGAAACTTGCTGGTTGTCGATGCATATCTTATCACTTAGCATATCTATATTTATTTTGATCTTCATTAATAATATCTGGATAAGCAGGCTTATCAAGTACTCTGTAGTCCACAGGTTCCTCCTCTGTCATCAGCAAATCCGCCTTAACGTTTCCTGGAATATGTTTAGAATTCATTATACCTGAAACTTGCTGGTTGTCGATGCATATCTTATCACTTAGCATACCTATATTATTTTGATCTTCATTAATAATATCTGGATAAGCAGGCTTATCAAGTACTCTGTAGTCCACAGGTTCCTCCTCTGTCATCAGCAAATCCGCCTTAACGTTTCCTGGAATATGTTTAGAATTCATTATACCTGAAACTTGCTGGTTGTCGATGCATATCTTATCCCTTAGCATATCTATATTTTTTTGATCTTCATTAATAATATCTGGATAAGCAGGCTTATCAAGTACTCTGTAGTCCACAGGTTCCTCCTCTGTCATCAGCAAATCCGCCTTAACGTTTCCTGGAATATGTTTAGAATTCATTATACCTGAAACTTGCTGGTTGTCGATGCATATCTTATCCCTTAGCATATCTATATTATTTTGATCTTCATTAATAATATCTGGATAAGCAGGCTTATCAAGTACTCTGTAGTCCACAGGTTCCTCCTCTGTCATCAGCAAATCCGCCTTAACGTTTCCTGGAATATGTTTAGAATTCATTATACCTGAAACTTGCTGGTTGTCGATGTTTTCGTTAGAAAATTTATTATCATTCAAAATATATTGATAGTTTGGATTGTTTTGATGTGCAATATTAACTGATTTCGGAATAAATTTCTGACCAATATCTTCTTCATAAATCCCTTGAGTTTTTCTTATGTTTGAGAAGCCCTTTATGTCATTAACAGTTTTTTTCATTCCCTAAATATTCTCTTTTATTGACACGTCATCCTCAGCATCTCTTGACAAATTTACAGCATTAATTTTATCCGACGCTTCTTGTCTGCCATTGTCTTCATTGGTTTTATAATATGAAGTATGGCCATACCAAGCACTACAGTTTTCATTATTATAGTCATGATAAACATTGTTGGGGTTTAGACTATAATGGTAATACCAACGTCCGCAAGATTTTTGATTATTAGTGGCATGCTGAGCACTATTACATTGATTATTTTGATCTACGTCATTAAGACGATCAGCAGCATTTTCCTCATCGCTTATATCAGAAAAGTTAACCTGAATATCCTCCTCCGCAATTTGCGTATCTGCATTACTTTGCTCTTCATCACTAATGTCGGAATAGAAAGGGAATATGAAGTCCATAAAGCAATGATGGCCTATTTTGATGCATAATGTTAACAGATTGTGCAATAGAATTCTCCACTAAAACATCTCCGTAAATCTCTTGAGTTTGTATTATATTTGTGAAACCTGTTATAGCAGACAAATCATTCACTCTTTGTTCAGATCGAGTAACACTCAATTGTCTCCAGCCCCTCCACACTCTTCTAGATGATATAGAAGCATTGCATCCGCTTAGTTCTCTCCTACCTGTCCATTGACTAGTATGATTTCCGGTCTCTACATATTTCTCATCCTGTCTGCTAATTCTTTCTTTGGATGTATCATATAATTTATGTTCATACCAGACATTGTTAGATGTTAGGCTATTCTGATTGACGTTATCATCGGATTCCGGATCATTAATTTCTGAATATGAAGGTTCAGGTTCTTCGTAATCCAAAGAACCCTCCTCCTCCCTCAGCAAATTTTCCTTAGCATCTCTTGCAACATTCTTAGCATTTATATCTAAAACTTCCCTGGTTTTCTATATTTTCATTAAATGTATCTTCATTCAAATCCTTTTAGATATTAAATTATTCTGATACATGTTGTTAACAGGTTGCTCTGTGGATTTCTCACCTATATCCACAAACACTTGTTGATAAACTGCTTGAGTCTTTATAATGTTAGTGAAACCAGTTAAAGAAGACACATAATTTCTACATTCTTTTGTTGATGTTATAGAAGTGTTGCATCCTCTTGATTCATTTCTATTTGTTATTTGATTAGTGGTGTTGTTGTTATTCACATACTCCCGTTCCAATGTCATAGATTCAATAACATTTCTTGCAAGAGTTTTACCATAAACTATATTTGAAACTTGATGTTTGTATTCGTAATTTTCAATTGTAATTCATTTTCATTCGTCTGTAATTCAATACAATTTGAAGTAGGGATTGATGCTTGTTTTTTTTTCAACTACCAAATTAATAGGTTCCAAGACGGATGTCTCACTGTTATCTGTTGAATTATTTATGTAAATACTTTCAATTTTTTAACATTCATAAAATCTTCTATGGCTGTCATATCATTCCTGTTTTCTTCGTCCTCAGTAATATTGGTTTTTGTTTTGTGTCGATTTTGTAGACGTGGATTCTTTGACATCATTATTATGTACTAATTCGTTGAAGAGTTCTTTCCTTTCTTCCGAATCATCTTCCTCTTCTGTTAGTATATCTTCATAATCATCTCCTGCGATATTTTTAGCTACAAATACATCTGATACATCTTCGTGATCAGAAATATCTGATTTGTTACTAAATGATGAGCAAGATTCATCTTTTCCCATTCTTATTTCTTCGCAAAGTTGTTCTCTTTCTACTTGGTTATCTTTGGGTGAGAAACTTAAAAGTTCATTATTTCCAAAAGTTTCATTTTGTTCTTTATTTTCTTTTAATGATACAACATCATCATTAGAGTTTGAGCTTTCATCAGTAGTACTCACTGATAAATCAATATAGAATCTAACACTTTCTGTTTGATTATCTTTGGACGAGAAACTGAAAAATTGCTTGTTGCCAAAAGTTTCATTTTGTTCTTTATTTTCTTTTTTAATGATACAACATTATCATTAGAGTTTGAGCTTTCATCAGTAGTACTCACTGATAAATCACTATAGAATCTAACACTTTCTGTTTGGTTATCTTTGGGTGAGAAACTTAAAGTTCATTATTTCCAAAAGTTTCATTTTGTTCTTTATTTTCTTTTAATGATACAACATCATCATTAGAATTTGAGCTTTCATCAGTAGTACTCACTGATAAATCACTATAGAATCTAACACTTTCTGTTTGATTATCTTTGGACGAGAAACTGAAAAATTGCTTGTTGCCAAAAGTTTCATTTTGTTCTTTATTTTCTTTTAATGATACAACATTATCATTAGAGTTTGAGCTTTCATCAGTAGTACTCACTGATAAATCACTATAGAATCTAACACTTTCTGTTTGGTTATCTTTGGGTGAGAAACTTAAAAGTTCATTATTTCCAAAAGTTTCATTTTTGTTCTTTATTTTCTTTTAATGATACAACATCATCATTAGAGTTTGAGCTTTCATCAGTAGTACTCACTGATAAATCACTATAGAATCTAACACTTTCTGTTTGATTATCTTTGGACGAGAAACTGAAAAATTGCTTGTTGCCAAAAGTTTCATTTTGTTCTTTTTCATTTTCTTTGATTCCAGAAGTATTTTTTTCTATAGCAGAAACAGCAGTTTGATTTGTTGTTAAAGAGATACTGCTAGCAACAGGTGTTTGTGTTCGTTTTAAAACTGAAATATCATCAAAGCAATTTTCTACGTCTTGGGTAAGCGCAGTTCTCAATCTTTTAAGAGTTCCTCCGTGTTCTTGTAATATACCTTTTCCTCTTCTGATATTTTCCTTTTAAAGATTTGGGTGTTTCTCTTTTTGTCATTGCATCTGATTTTTGATATGACAAGTTTGCTTTGAAAATTTTAGCCTCAGGGCCTTTTTTCTAACAAAATTGGTGATTTAGATACCTCTCTTTTTAATGTATTATCTTGCTTTATATTAAATGTCTTTTCCACAAATAAATCAAAAATAAGTCTTTCTCACCAATGCGTTTTCATTCCAGTTTTTACGTTTCTCTGGAACTATACTATTTATGAGTTCGTGATTTAGTTCATCTAGAGCATTACATATCATTAGCCATTGTTCTTCCATTTGAATATCTGATATATTGCATATTTCCATAATCCATTCCACTAATTGTTTATTCGGTATCATATCTAGGGATTTTATCTCTGTCCAAAATCAAAAAATCCTCATCGATATTTTTCGTGCAGTATAGATACCATTCTGTTTGAGTATTGACCATTTCTTAGCACTTCCAAATATGCTCGAAATATTTCAAGGTAGATTACAGGGACAAAATGCGCAACGGTTCTTTTTCAGTATCTTTTCTCTCATATAAAGTCGGTACACATATCTCATTTTTTTTTTTCATTTCTTGTTCTCTGAGGATATTTTTCTGGGTTCCTTCAAAGCGACATCGTTTTCTTTTCTTGTTCTCCGAGGATATTTTCTGGGTTCCTTCAGAGGGACTTCTTTTTTTTTTTTTCTTCCTTTTTTTTCATGTCTCCTCGTTTTATATTTCTCAGCAACTCAGTTTCTTGTTTTTTTCTGTCTCTTCGGGGCTCCTCTTTGTTTTCGCACCACAACTTTTCTTTTCCTTTCTTTTCCTTTTTTACGGCTTTCCTGCGTTCTCGTAACAGAGCTTCTTTGTACTCTGGCATTTCATCACACCTTTCAAGGTAGACATGGCAGTATCGATCAAGAAAAGTCTTTTTTGGTTTTGGGGGCCTTCCTCTTTTTTTTCTGGGCCTGACCATTTTTTAATTTTTGATGCCTGAAAAGATAAAAAAAAAAAAAAAAGAGGTAAAATGTGACAAAGTATACACTATTAAAGCATTCAAAAGGGTTTTTCAATTTCCGCTTTTACTGTTGTATTAAGGGATCAAGAGCTTAAATAATTGCTGTCAAATAAAAGCAAAATAAAGGGCCATAAAAATTATGCGTTCTCTATTATTACACAATTTCATTCATTCGTTTTTTTTGCATAAATCAGAAGGCAAAAATTTGTCCATTTTTACAGTATTTCCCAGACAATAAAAAAGTTCTTTTAACAAGATTATTTGAAACATTCTTGACATTTTCTGAAACATCATAAATTCCAAAATTATTCATTATAGTTTATCAACTCTATAATATTTAACAGAAACATTTGTGAAAAAGTTATAAAGTACGCATTCAATGATTAAATATACTGAACTCGTATTCAGTTGTAAATACAAAGGTAGGCATTTTGAATTTCATGACATGAATAAACTAAACATACTTTTGCACTATAAAAACCGTTCAAGAAGGTTACTGTGTTTATTGAAAAAAAATGTGCGTAAGGCAAGGGGTAAGGCTCCCGGTGGAGATGCATGTATGGGTGATAAAGATCTCGCCTTGTGATTCCTTTTGTCAGTGCAGTAACTAGACAGGTACAACAAGCGCCTCCACACAGAACCCACTTGAAAGGGGTCCTAAAAATGCTGTTCACAAGAAATTATATTTTTAAATTTTTTCATCTTTCTACTGCACGGTTTTGGCGATCAGATTTTGCCTTACTTAGAGCCTAGATGTCTCTGCTCACCAACATGAACAGTTGAAGGAATGGCAAAACTGACTGATATATGCAAAATATTATAATAATAAGATTATTTGACAGCAATATTTCACGTATTTCATTAACAGACACGTGACGAATGTGTTTGGATAACCCAATCATTGTTGTTATGTTGGGTTTTATTATTTCTGTAGGTAATATCTTTGTATAGTGAAGTGATTTATAATGTTAAGTTTTTATGCACTTAAAGACTATTTCTGTTAAATGCTTTTTAATGTACCATTTGGGTTTTATAGTAAAATTTTAATATCTACTATATATAATTCCCGTGTCACGATGTTTGTTCGGGGATGAACTCCGAAACTAAGAACTGATTTTAACTTTTTTTTTTTTTAAATGTTTGTTTTGTTCCAACTTGAGAGATAGGATAGTTTTTTATTCAGATTTTTTTTTTTTTTTTTTTAATATTTAAATACAAAATCGGCTAAAATCTACCCCTGAGGAAGTCACTAATCTTGCAACCCTGAATTTTCGCCAATTTTCCGCCAATTTCTTTAGGGCTGCAATAGTGTAATTGGAGGAATTTGTAGCTTCATTTTCCGAACACTATAATGACTATTGTATTGCTATTTCGATAATTAATTGCAGAATTCTTATTTGTACTAATTTCATCGTTGGAGTAAAAAGTTTGTTTCACCTCAGACGAAAGACATACCACAATAAAAGGTAAGTTAGATGGCGCCGTGTACTAGACCTTAGAGAGCAAAAGTACTCCCAGAGGAGCCGCAAATCCAAACGCTGCTTTGGCCATCGTAAACTATGTAATCCTGTATACGTGAGTGTCTTATTTTATTGGCAAAAAGAGAACTGAGCCAAACTCGTTTTGGCGATAATCTTTATTGGGTCACTTGGTATTGCTCTCTAAGCTCGGCAATAGTATTGAGTCGCATTGACATGTCGTATTTTCTCGAGAGTGCAAATTTTTAAAAGCATGTTAAATACAAATAAACAAAATTTGATAAAAATAAATAGAAATTAATAAATAAATAAAATTGTACTGAAAAAAAAAACTATAGATTAAAAAATTAAAAAAAAAATTAAATGATTACAATTTAAATGATTGCAATTAAATGTAAAACTAAATTAAATTTATCATAAAAAGAAATTCAAAATGCAAATAAAACAGTAGTAGTATTATATCGTAGAGAGAAAAAGAATATTTTTATTGAAAAGGTTTTACATTTAATTTGAAATTATCTTGCATTTTTATGTATAAAATACAAATATTTGCTAATATTAAATAAACCAAAGAAAATTTTTGTTCTCTTTATAATTTATGCAAATAATCCCGAAAATATTAAATTTCAATTAATAAATCAAACGTTAGATAATTTGTTTTAATTAGATTTCAAAATCTTTTAATGTGTCTTGAAAAAATTATTTATAAAATAGCATACAAATTAGTTTCATTATATAAAAACAATCTGTTAGTTTATTGTGTATTCCAGCGAAAGCAAATATGATTTCCTATATATTTTTCCATTGTCATCTTATTAAAATTTATTTTTAAAATATGTTTTATAATTATTCAAATATAACATGAAGTTTGCAATAAGTAACTAATGAGGATGTAATTTATAACATTTAAACAAATTAAAACTCTTAAAATCGCAAAAAAAAAAAAAAAAACTTTCACTTTATTTAATAAACCCTAAAGCTTAACATTTTTTTTGTAATTTGAAAAAATGCACAGGTAATATGCTTTTTAGTAGATAAGTACTATATTCAATTTGATGAACTTTTATTTGGAAAAAATATTCTTGAAGATTGAAAATGAAAATATAAGAAAAATTTGACAATTTATATGGATTCAAATAAGAACATGATCAGAAATATGGCAATTCTTTTACTTTTTATAATTTTTATCATAAAAAATTATATTTCATATATAATTAAATAGGCTTATCCGTGCTGTAATTCACGATTAAATAGAAAGAAATTTACAGAAAAAAAAATCGGATTTCTTATTTTTTAATTTCTCTTTTTGCATATTGCAAGTAATAAGAAATGAAGCCCAAGTTCTCTCACTTATCTTTAGTTACGTACATCAAAAGTTAATATATATATATATATATATAGTTCTACGAATCATAAAAACAAGTTATACACAAGTATATGTTTTATTACATACTCATTAAATATGAGAAGAAAATCTATTTTTAATTCCCAGGCACATTTCAGAAAAT
The DNA here is from genome assembly GCA_021605095.1 of Caerostris extrusa. Lineage (NCBI taxonomy): Eukaryota > Metazoa > Arthropoda > Arachnida > Araneae > Araneidae > Caerostris > Caerostris extrusa. The sequence goes on along the minus strand of BPLR01004549.1, from coordinate 599 downwards.
TTTCACAACGGCTCTCAGAATTACAATGCATAGATTTGTTTAAATAATAATAAAAGGGCGAATAAATAGTTTTATACAAACATCATACATAGAATACGTTAAGTACTTGCGATTCAATATTTTTAGCCATTTCTAATAGTAATATAAAGTAAATGCTGTTACGTCGAAACCCATGCCCCTGCTTAGGGAGGTCAATGCCCTATGTCCAGAAACATCCTGTCTGTGGGGGTGTCTGGCAGGGGTGAGGTGATCGAGAGAGAGAAAAGAATGCAAGAGTCGGTTGAACTTCTGCAAACCAAAGAGAAATGTTGTGTGGCAGTCTATCTTCGAGTTTGATGGCTGCATAAACTAAAGAAGTTGAAACTCAGCGACCAAAGAGAATGGTCGTGTGGCAGGGCATCTTCGAGCTTGATGGCTGCATAAGTAAAAGAGTTCAATAAGTGTAACCAACGAGAAAGGTTGCGGTGTGGCAGTCCATTCGAGCTTGATGGCTGCCTAAATAAAGGAGATTAAATTTATACAGTCCATTCTTTTCTTCTCGTGTCTGCGTCGAAGATTATTTGAGTTTATATTTGTGTGTCCGAGCTATCGAACATAAA